>CM008233.1:385500-395719 GCA_002278615.1 Pogonus chalceus | reverse complement strand
GATATAAAATTTTATATATATATATATATATATATATATATATATATATATATATATATATATATTAAAAAAATGACTTTTTTTATATCATACAGTATATTTAAAAAGTAAATGATTGGCCTAATTATATGTATGTATTTTCAGTAGAGATGTATCAAGTAAATAGAAAATGATTACAATATAAATGAGTTTCTGCCTTTAGTAGGTCAAATTGACAGAGGCGTTCGTAAGAATGTTTGCTGGGCAAGTAAAAGAAAATAAGTTTTATCATGTTTTCCATGTTTTTAAATTTAGTAGCATGATGACTAGGAGCGAGCGGTTGATAGTCCTCTCACGGTACGCTATGATTATACATGTTTGGGGGGTATGCCAGGAAGTGGTACATTCAGTACCGCCGCTGTGAACAGCCACCGCAACGTTCAATGAACCTAGCGCGCCCTGGGGCCGATCCAATACGGTCATCAACCCGGGGCTGTACACGTGTACGGGTTCCACCTGTTGGGCGCCATACAACAATTTTATATTTGGATATTTGAATTTTTAGTTAGGAATCATGCACCCTCCTATTTTATAAGCCAGCATAGTTATAGTTGAATAAATTCGTGGGTCAACTACCCGTCATTTCTTGCAATAGCACACGTGCGCAATATGAAATGCTGGCTACAAACTTTTAATCTTTAACTCAAGCATCACTGGTTGACTGGGTAAGTCCTCATTGTGTAAGCTCGAGAATTATGATACACATCTAACTTTTGACTTGCAAGCATCTTTAAAGTATGTATAATAATTAACTGGTCTATTATACATCGGTACTTCAAGGTCACGTGGTGGTGGTGGTGGTGTTAGTCGCCTACAGAGTGTTTGTTCATACGGGGCAGAGAGAAGTCACAATTCTGTGGCGAAAGGGTTATCACGGCTAAAAATCCTTCAGCCCCAATGTGATTTGTTATATGTTTATATGGTGCAAGTTTATTATTTATATGTGTATTGTGAATGAAATGATTTAGTTCATGTAAGTATTCATTTATTCTTATTGGAAACTGACTTCCTAACGACACCCTTTGACTCTAATGACGTAGTGATTACGTAGAAAATTGCGCGCGGCTATTGCAAAATTGTTTAAAATTTGCTAATGGTAGTTGTTGTACGCGCCCCTTTAAATTAATTCATTCTATTACATAGATACCAACTTGTGGATATATTATTATTTTTTAAAATTAAATATTAAATTTTATAATATTATTGATACTTTAAGGAAGTACATATAGCTAAGTTAAATAAATTAATTGTTAATTATTGCGCCTCGCCCGCAACCCCGAACGCATCCCGAACAATCCCGAGTGTTAGATGAGTGAGAACGCAGATTGCTGACATGGCGTCTTGAAAAGTGTAGTAAAATACTTTAATTTTCGAAAGATATTAACCCTTGAACGTGAAGTGTATTTTATAATGGCGAGGTAATATTTATTTATTTACTAATACTTAGTTATGTGATGTGATTGTGATATTTAAGGATCTTAACATAATGATAATTAATTTTGGTGTCTGGGTAAGTCATTAGGGTCTCTGGTACCCTTACCCTGTTCAAAATCAATATTTATGGGCAAAAGGTATAAAATACAATTGATTGATATTTTACAAGAATATATTTTGATGTATATAGATTTTTATTAGATTTAACATTGAAGTAATGTATATAAATCTGTATCTAAATACATATAAAGAAAGGGTTGCGTAAACTAGTCTCTAGCTAGTAGGCGGGGTGTACTTGTGAATAAAAATGGCGGAAGGGCTGTGCCCATTTCATTTTAAAGGGGTTAACATATAAAGTTATTTTTAATGAAATGAAACTTTAACACCAAAATAGTGAAGAATTAACATGCATTTTGTTTATATTTGTATTTAAATAATATCCGTGATGCAATACGGTCGAGGACGAATTCGTCGCTTCCGACTATGATGTAACAGTAATTCCGGTTTGTATTTTATGTTGACCACCTGTGTGATTCATGAATGCTATGAACTTTTATATATTAATATTTTAAAATTAAATTCTCTTCGTATAAATATATATGTTAAAATATTACTTATTATTTTGATTTTATTTAATAAGTATAATTGTTTTATAATATTGAATGTATGTACATATTAAGAAAAATTTATTATATAAAATATATTAATATATTTAAAAAAAATTTTTTTTCAGGATAATGAAAATTCGACAATAATTCAGTGTTATCCATGTCAAATATAAATTACGGTTATTTAAATAAGCATTATCAGCCAAACATTGGGGCACCAGCACCTTCCAATATGTCTTCACAAAGATTTTGTTTGCGTTGGAACAATCATCAATCGAATTTATTATCAGTGTTTGATCAATTATTACACGATGAAAGTTTTGTTGATGTAACATTAGCAGTTGAAGGTCAACTTTTACGAGCACATAAGATGGTATTGAGTGCTTGTAGTCCATATTTTCAAGCTTTATTTGTAAATCATCCCGACAAACATCCGATTGTTATATTAAAAGATGTTCCATATACAGATATGAAATGTTTATTAGATTTTATGTACAGAGGCGAGGTAAGTGTTGATCAAGACAGATTAACAGCTTTCCTTCGAGTTGCTGAAAGCTTACGAATCAAAGGACTTACTGAAGTGAATGAAGAAAAATGTGATATTCCTAGCATAACATCATCTTTAATGCAAACAACACCACATCATCAGAATACAGCTGTGAATCCACCGCCTCATTTACATAGAATCCAACAAGCACATAAACGTTTCGGTCACATGATGAATCCATTGCTTGGTAGTGCACTTTTGCAACCAAAGCGGAAAAGAGGTCGTCCTCGGAAACTATCTGGCAGTTCAAATGGAACACCTGGTGCCATGGGAAGTCCTGCTGAAGATTTTGATAATCGCGTTAGTGGAGACATATTAGTACAAGGAAGTCCTGAAATGCTTGAAGTTAAAATGGGTATGGACGGATTTGGTGCTGGTGGGAATACTGACACGGATTCAAGTACTGGAGGAAGACAAGAAAGCCACGACCAAGAGGAAGAAACCAAAATCAAAGAAGAGGAGCCCATTGCCAGTACATCCAAAGAACAAGACACTAAATCTCAAGATGATTTTAACTCATCAGGTACGTTTTTAATTACATATATACCAATTAAAATTAATATTAAGATAAACAATAATCTACTAACTTCATTTTTTCACTTCAATACTTGTCTATGGTTCATTTTTACGTTTGTTTTGTTTCTTTATATATATAATCTGATAATTAATTATATAAATAGTTATATTTTATCTCCAAGATACTTTAAATATTTATGGTATTATAAAAATTTTAAATAGGAAAATATTCAAATTCTTTGTAATTTAAATACCAAAGAATTTTAAATAGTTTCAGTAATTAAAAGGTTTTTCTGAATTGCTATTATAATTCGTATTAGTAAATAACTTTTAAATGCGTAAAAATTACTGTTTCAGCGTACACTGTGAATATTTTATTTATTTGTTAATTTACATTTTTTGAATTAACGGTGTCGTTCATTTAATATAATATTTATTTTTTAAAATTAATTTCGCAATTGAAGTATGTTTTAATCTTATTAGATTATATCATGTGAATCTTATTAGATTATTTATTATTCGTTACTCTTATTGAATCCAATTAGATTGTATATAGTATTGGAATCTTATTGGATTATTCGATTTCAACGTTTTGAATTTATTTTTTATTGAAATTATTTGTCAATTTATTACTTAAAGTTATCATTTTTACGTACAATTTTTTAATTTAAAATTATTTTGAAGTGATGAAAATAAACAATAATCTGAAGAAGCAAGGTCTGAAGAGTTCGGAGGTGACTTAGTATTTCCCAATTAAGTTTGCTTAATTCTTGTGTAGTTATCGTTGTCGTATATGGATTTCGTGTTATCATTGTGAAAAACACACCCTCCTTGTTGGTTAAGGCAGGACGTTTACCTTTATGCAATGTGTTTAAATTTTCTGGGTGTGTGCAGTACTTTTAGTATTTGTGCATACACCTGGTATATTAAACAAACAATTTATGTTGTAAATATGAAATATAAGTGGAGAATTTTACACATTTTATAAAATAACTCATTATTTATCTCATTATTAAAAATAAAAAAGGATAAACTACGGATTAACTTAATAAGTCGAATTGAAATCGTGAAACAAGTTCTTATTTCTAAAACTATATATTTATTTTAAATGGATATTAATTATTTTAAAAATATTATAGGAGTAGATGTTATAGTTCGGATGAATTTTATTATTACAATTTTCGGTTGAATACATAAATAATATAAATGAAAAAATTCAATAAACCATAGTAATTTTAATTTGATAAATAAGTGTTATTAGATAGTTTTGCATACGCTAGTTTTGAAATTAACTTGAAGCATATTTAATAATTTCTATTTTTACGTAATATAATAAGTGTTTTAAAGTAATGCTAGTTTATGCTTATAAATATTTATAATGTATAAACAAAATTCTGTTTATAAAATCAATTTATAATATATTTATTATAATACGAATTTAAATAGTAGTTGAAATAAGATTTTAGGTTTTGAGTGAAGTGTGAAGGGAAAAGCTATAGAGCAAAAAGAATTGGCGCGTGTGTAGTGTTTATAAAGCAACATTATGCTGGAAATAGAGGTGAGTTAAAATGATCTTGTATAAGGGAAGGGTGAAAGGAATGAGCCGGCCGTTACCTCTCACTGTGGAAGGAGTCAACGCGGCTTATTCCCTATAGCTTTTCCCTTTAACATAATGCGAGAAAATAACGAGTACTAACAGCTTTCGGGATCTATTACAGATGCTGTGACTGATGGTACTCATTGCATAGACTTCAATTCATCACTTCACGAAGAATACAGTCTACAAGAGATTTCGGATTCTGAACCAAATGATTTAGATGATTCCTTTACTGATTCATATGACGATAAAATTGATTCAAAGGCTATCATTGAAACATACATAAAATCTCAACAGTCACGAGTGAAGAAACGAAAGCAACATTCCACTATGTTATTTGATAATCATATGAATTCTTCTGATGTGATAATGGACGACTTGGTCATTGATGAATCAGACTTACGATCCGCTGTAAGACAAACACAATATGAAAATTATACAAGAAAAATATGTGATCCTGATAAATCGGCTAGAGACTTTTGTGTCAGGGAAAGAGATAATTTATATCGATGTACAGTTTGTGACAGAGTTTATACACATATTAGCAATTTTTGTCGACATTATATGACATCGCATAAACTAGATGTGAAGATGTATACTTGTCCTGTGTGCTTTAAAGATTTTACTCGCAAAGACAATATGTTGGCTCATGTTAAGATAATACACAAACAAACCATAGTGCCTTCATCAGAATCAAATAATGTAACTATGTGAATCTATTGAAATGTTACAAAACGGCTATCTTAAATGTATGGTTGTGTAATTGTGGCCTTATATACTTGTATAAATTTTTTTACAAAAACTTTATCTAATTAAGATATTTGACTGGCACAAATATATTTTGTTAAAAAGTGTTACTTAAATCAAAAGTATTTTGTAAAGATTGATGTTAATTTTTCTTTGGATTATAGGGATATTTAAAATATATTTTTTTAATTATTGTATTACAGCTATAATTAAAAAAAAGTATTTAATAGGATGAATCATATAAGAATTTCATAATGGTAATGTGGTTGTGTTTAAGAAGATGATAATAAGGTAATATTTTGCATATGTATATCTATATTATTTGTTTTAATGAGTTGCTAAATGTACTTTAGTTTTTATTATCTTATGTTGGTTGAATGCACATTGTACAATATTATTTGAAATGCTAGTAAAAGTAGTAGAATATTATTGTTTAATTTCTAATTTAATAAAAATAGATTTAGCACATTCAAATAAGATATTACCTCAAATATTATTTATTTATAATTTGTGTGGAATGCATATATTTTCATATTTTAGTTGCAATAAAGAACGATATTGTTTATTAAGTATTATTTTCGTGTTCCTTTAATTCATTTTACCATTTCCATTGTATTTATTTATATTTTAAGTATTTTTTATTTGTTTTTTTTTTCATTATGGCAATGAAGAATATTTGCTTTCATTTTTTATTATGAGCTATTTATTGTAAGTTTCAATGTATTTTTATTATTATTATATATGTATATACTACATTTATTAATGTTTTTTTAGATTCTACAATATCTCAACAAAATACAACGTTAAAAGCGGAAATTCCAAGTAAAAATCAAATAGTATCTCAAACCCAGTCTTCCGATTCAATACATTTTGCAATGCCTGATACTATAAATAATAATAATAATAATAATACTACAACTGGTATAAACACCATGGGAAACTCTGGTAGTAGTTCTGGTGTGAATACAAGTGCCTCTACAAGTATTTTATCAGGCCAACAAGGATCTGGAACAGCACCCGTAACATCTGGACGACAGCCATCTCGAAGACGTGCACGTAGACGTGCAACGTCTGCTAGTTCCGATCCCGCCGAACAATTAACTGAAATGTCTGTAAGAGGATTGAATTTATTCCGTTACGCTAGTGTCAGTGAAGGAGTCTACCAGTGCACTGAATGTGCCAAAGTAGATATACAAAAAACATTTAAAAATAAATATAGCTTCCAGAGACATGCTTTCTTATATCACGAGGGCCATCAGCGAAAGGTATTTCCCTGTCCTGTATGCGCAAAGGAATTCTCACGACCTGATAAAATGAAAAATCATATGAAAACAGTGCATGATTGTTTTATGCCCAAAGATGTTGTATTTCCAATGGGGTTTTTTCTCCCACCGTAAAATCTAAAGCAAACAAATCACCATTATAAAAGCATTTAGAATGCTTATGCGTTATGCAATCTTAGATTGCATTTATATAGATTATAAATATTTACAATCATACCTATATAATTGTAAATATCAGATGGTGCTAACTGCCTTACTAAAAAGAAAAAAATATAAGAAATAATAAAAAAAAAACACCATTTAAAATGGATCAGATTGTTGGATATTTATGTGTTAGATTTATATCTTTGTTTTTTATATTATCTATATATATTATATACCTTGAAGAGTACAATAATAATATCTGTTTGCGGTAATCTATTATAAGTAACAACGGTAAGTAAATATATAACACGAAAATGTGATCAATCATTTATAAAAAATAAAATATAAAATATAATGGTTGAATAAAATAAAACCTTTAAAAGGTTTTTAACAGTTAGGCGACGGGTATGTATTTAAATAAATGAATTTGAAGGAGATAGCTTGGTTTATCGGATAAATTTAAATGCGTGGTTTTGATTATAAATAAATAAACAATATATCTTAAGTAATAATTTATATTGATATATTTGTTTAAAATATTTAATATTTGATATTAATTTTTATGGTTTGGATGTAGCTTTAGGGGTTGCAATAACAATCGTTCTATAGCGCACACATAGTAATATAAAGTTTGATTTTTGTAAACTTTAAAATAATTTATATACGCCGTTCGACGCACAAATGACAAAGAATAATCACTAACGTAAACAAACGAGTTTTAATGTAAGGTGTTGGGTTTATATGAAGTATAATGTGTATAAAAGATTAAACAAATATTTATATTTTTTAAAATAAATAAAAAAATAAAAATTGTTACTGTATTTAGCGATTAAGTATATAAAATATATAAATTGCAAATATTAAAAATTATATTATAAAGTATATTATATAAATTTATTATATATTATAAATATATTATTAGTTACATTTATATTGACCATTTATAAATGGAATTATTTAAGTTAATCTTTATAACAATTGAATTAAATTTGAAGTTTTATATACTTATATAAAAATGTTTAACATGTACTTTGGTGATTATTATTACTATTTAATTTGCCAAGATAAATTATCAACTTATTTTTATATTTTATGATAGTACCCAAATCTGTTGCACTATCTATATAGTGTAAATACCATTGAATTTTTACATTTTTTTTTTTTTTTGTAAACATAACTATGAGTTTTGGTGAAACCAAGTAGTTTACATATTAGATAGTGTAAAAGCTTTAAGTATTATTAATATATTTATAAAAGAAATGTACATTTTAAACATTTACTCCAAACACGTGAGGAAATATATATATGTTTATATAGCTTTTGCAATAGTTAGATAGTTTGTTTTTGTTTTGTTTAAATGTTTTTACTTTTTAAAAGTTTTTTTTTTTATAAATATGGCTTAAAAGGCCATCCGTATTTATCAAACGTTCTTCCAAGGTTTGACTGTTTTGTCTTTATTAAGCAGATGACGGGAACCTCTAAAATATATTTTGTGAATAATAAAGTGTAATTATGTGCAATTATTAATTCAATAATTAGATATTTGTTAGTTTTAAGGAGAGTGTGATTTGTTCACACGTGTAATAATGATGTTATTAGTTCAACTAAATATAAAAAGTCTCAATTTTAATTTACAAATATTTATTTTGTTTTGTTACTAATAATATTCATTTACTTTTTAAATTTCATTTTGAATAAAAATTAAATTTTTATATAACAGAAATGAAAAACATGAATTTTGTGTTTTGAATGTTTTAACAATTATTACATAAAAGATTAATGTTTGAAATAAATAAATCTATATATATTATATACATATAAATTACTATAATTTATTCTATGTTTTTAATAAGAATTTACTTGATTGTATTTTTCGTCTATTAATAAATAAATCTACCTCTATATGTGCATAATAATTTTATTTTTTATGAATATGTTCATTGTTTAATAACTAACAGTCGCATTCTTACTAACATAAACCTTATAAATCCTTTACAGGAGGAGAGAATATGGTGACGGTACGTTTGGTTCCAGTTCCTTTACGGCTACAAGAGACAACTGTAATCATGTCATCACAAGCAGCTGAAGCACGAACTGTACCAGTAATTCAGAGTGTTGCTGAATCTGCTGCGGCACCTGCTGAACATGAACCTGGTATTCATTTTCTGACTGATGATCAGAATAATACTTTGGTAATTGCAAGGGCTAATGAACCAGATGGAGGCAGTGTATATGAAATTGATGGTACAAATGATAGTAATACAACTGGCAATATAAAATCTAAAAGTGAATTATTAGAATACTTAATAAGGGATGATGGCAGTGTAGCCTGTAAATTATGTGGTGAAGTGTTGGCAAGTCGAACACACTGGTACAGACATAAATATAAATTACATGTCACAAATTCTAATATAGCAACAACAATATCGTCATCGTCATCATCATCATCATCTAGTGTATCTGTATCTGGGTCTGGTGGTCCTGTATCTTGTACAGCGATGGTAACTAATACACCAGTAACATCAACATCAACAGTTGTTGTGACTGGTATGAGTCCTTCACCCTTGTTTAGATGTATACATTGTAACGTTTTTTTTAAAAGTCGAAAAGGTTACATGGGTCATGTTTCAGCTCGTCATTCAAATGAGATTGAAGATGACACTATTGTAACAATGACAGAGGTTGGTGTATCTGAAACAGTGATTAGTAGTGAAGTTCCTTTAGCAAAAACAGCTCGTCGCAAAGAGAATTGTTCACGAGGACCTGATTATGAACAACAACGTGAGAAAGAGGAGAAATTAGTTGCTGATATTATAGACAGAGTACGTAGGGAATGCGAAGCTCAAGGGGCCGCTGTATCTAGACGTGGTTACAGTAGACGGTCTACAGTTATGAATACATGTAATTAAACTGAACTTGGAACTGTATTTGTTGAAAAGTATTTTAGGAACAACACTTTACGTGTCAATTCCTATAATAACAGTTGTGATATTTTCGAAAGAAAAGCCAAATTTATTGTGCAATACTATTTATTAAAATTCATGTCGTATTTATTGTATATACATACATACATTGAAATGTTTTTTGGTTGAAAAATATTTTGTACTTACTCTTTATACGTATCCATGATAATAGTGTAGATGAATAGCCAATATGCTGTGTATTGAGAATATTCATCTTATACTGTCCGAAAATAAGTCTGATATTTGAGTGATTTTTGTCTTAATAATTAATTAATGTTTAAGATATACTTCCGTTTGCTTCCTGGAATAGTCACTCTGTGACTTATTCTATCTAAGATGCC
>CM008233.1:341398-351937 GCA_002278615.1 Pogonus chalceus | reverse complement strand
CGGAGAATAGAAGTTTCGGATGTTGCTAAGGTAACGCAAATCAACACTTTTCAATGCATGAGTACAAAAAAGATAATAACGTACATCGAAATAAAATATCTTCTTATTATTATGTAACTACATTGATTCGTGGCGACGACTATAAGTAAAAAAATACAAATACAAA
Organism: Pogonus chalceus; assembly: GCA_002278615.1. Lineage (NCBI taxonomy): Eukaryota > Metazoa > Arthropoda > Insecta > Coleoptera > Carabidae > Pogonus > Pogonus chalceus. Next base: position 351,771 of record CM008233.1, on the reverse strand, counting down.
AATTAAGTTTTAAGTCTTTGGAATGTTGTTGTACTAATACCGCGTTATATGAGGGTTAACTGTATACACTGGTTATATTTTAAACTGAAATCACGTAAAAAAAGTTCCGCGTAAATTAAGAAACGGATATATTTTGATTCTCTCGCATAAATCCAATTTAACGGAATTCAAATTGAAAAATAAATGAAAACAAATGTGCAATCTTATTTGTGTTAATAATATTGTTTTGAATAAAACAAAAAAATAACGTTTGTTTATTGATTTTTTGTATCCGATTGAGACAGAACAGTAAATTCTAATCAACTTTATAGCGGATTGTCGACATTGAACAAATCGCTGTTTTCTTCAATTTGTTTCAGTTCTGATTTTCATTCCAATCATTTATATTATTTTATTCTCTGTTGTTTGTCCATTTACGTAAACATAAATTTTATATTATACAAACACAAATGTAAAGTATTTATATTTGAGATTGTATTTTTAATGTATATTACAATGAGTTAAAAATAAAAAAAAGGGAAGAATTTGCTAATATGATCACAATTAGTGCATTGATTAAATAAAAAAGTCTGCCCGTATAATGAAGATGTAACCTTGCTATATGTCAGCTTAAGTAGACAGTCAATATCTAACAGTAAGCCGATTATACTGTCAGCCAATTCGCTTCAGAAAATGAAAAACTGAACCTCTCTTATTGCACTGGAAAACCTCAAAATAAACAATTTTATTTAATTTCTAAATTAAATTCGTATTTTAAATAATTCAATAAATCACTATCTATAAAATATTATACAAATATTCAGACATACGACAAATATAAATCTAAATCAAAATGATGAAAAGGGAAAGCTAATCAGCCTAAAAGCCTCATTAGTTATTTTCTTAAAACCGTACAATTTCTAAAATACAACAGGTAATAAATATTATAATTTATAATATTTATTTACTAAAAAAAATATACAATTTATTGTATCTCTTTAATTAGTGACCTTTAATTACAAACTCTAACAAGTTAAACTTGTTACAGAATTCTTTTTGAATTTGTACCATATAGTAATTTGTCAAAAGGTCATTTACTATTTTTTTTGTTTTAAAGTAATTAAAAAAATAATTATAGATTATGTTGATTCATTATTATTTTCTTGTTATAAATATTAATTATTGGTTGCAACGAAAATATGTATAAATTTCAAGGGAAAGAAATAACAGGTTTGTACATGATTTCGCTAAAAAACTTTCTGTCGAAATAACGAATTTCTTCGAATAATAATTATAATTAATTGAATTTTTGCATTATCACATATACAGTAAGTAATTTTGATCAACTTATAAAATCACAAAAGATGCAAGAAATGTAATAGGATATTACAAAATAACAAAACACTGATACAGCAAACATTTGCGCATTCAACATTGTCTTCACCCCCACCCCTAACTTCCTGTTATTTCCTGCTGAAGCGTCCTGCAAACAGTTGCAAATTGGTTTTTGAAAAGGACACATCACAAAACAACAAGCGCAAATAAATTTAAAATAATAGTGTTACATTGTGTTCTATTTATTAAATTCTATTTAAATGGAGAAATTATATGCTTATGAACAATTAGCAGGACGGGGGCACGTGTTAAAACAGGATATTAAGAATTATTATGAAAAATGGCGGGAAGAACATCCATTAAATTTTATTGGAGGTGTGCAACAAGTTTTTGGGAAAGGATCTTCTGGAGATTCTGTTGATAATCATGAGAATTATATGCATATTTTCAGGTAAATTAAATTTTATCAAAAACAAATCAAAATCCAAACTATTTTTTTTTAATATTCAAGGAGAAAACAAAAATATTAAACCCGGAATAAAATATTTTTTTCTTTTGGAACCCAATTACCAATAAATTTATTGTTTTCTTAAAGAACTAATAAATAAAATTAATTTTCATAACTTTATCTCTCAGTTTTAAAAGAAACTAATATCCCAAATTTATTTTTTCTTTGATAAGAAAATGTATTCTTTAAACTTTAATTATTAAAGCTATAAACAATACAATGTATTTTCAAAATTGAATCCGTTTCCAATAAACTTTAAATTGATCCTATTAAATTGTAATAAATTAATTCGATTGCTTACCCATAAAATACAATTTGAAACAATGTATTTCATTATCCAATAAAACTCTCTTAAGTAAAATAGAATTTTAATTTTATTTTTATAGGAAAAAGTCCCGAAAAGAGTTAGTTCGCATATCAGCGGCAGTAATGGGAATAGAATTTTCATATGCAGCTGAAACTGCATTTGTTTCACCGACTTTATTAAAAATAGGCGTCGATCATAAACGAATGACGCTAGTTTGGGCCTTATCGCCTTTAATTGGATTCTTTTTAACACCTATTTTAGGTTCTTTAAGTGATAGGTGTACTTTAGCAATGGGACGAAGAAGACCGTTTATTATTTTTATGAGTCTTGGTGTTATTATAGGTAAATATTATATTTGAGGACTCCTCCGCCCCACAAATCTTACTTAAAAATTTTCAGGTCTAATATTAGTACCAAACGGAGAATATTTAGGTTACATATTCGGTGATTTAAAACCACCTGATTATAAATTTTCCACAAATTTAGAAAATAAAACATTTTTCGAAAATTCGACAAAAGGACCAATTGAAGAACTTATTCAAAATAATTATCATCCATGGGGTGTTTTTTTAACAGTTTTAGGAACAGTTCTTTTGGATTTTAATGCTGATGGCTGTCAAAGTCCTGCCCGGGCATATTTATTAGATATTACAGTACAAGGTAATTATTTATATTTATAATAAACTACTTTTTAATTATCAATTTTTTAGAGGATCACGCAAAAGGTTTAAGTACTTTTACAATAATGGCAGGACTTGGAGGATTTTTCGGCTATGCGTTGGGTGGAATTGATTGGGATAGCACTGCAATAGGTCACTATTTCATTATTTAATCATTAATTACTAATTAATAATTTAATACATTTCAGGAGAAATGTTAGGAGGCCATGTCCGAGCAGTATTCACATTAATAACAATAATATTCATCATATGTGTAATATACACCATTACTAGTTTCCATGAAATACCATTATCATTGTTGAACGATGCAAGTTATATTAAAATGAAAGAATTACAAAAATCAGACACGCAAAATGGTTCTATAAACAACAGCTCAGATCAAATATCACCAAATGAAAACGAAAAATTGCAAAATCAAATTTCTTATGGGACTACCGAGACAACAGATAATAATAAAGTAATTTGTTTTTGTTTATTTCAACGTATTTTGAAATAAATTTTGGTATTTAATTATTAATAAAAATCGGTTAAAGACTAGTTAAAACATCGATTGATTAATTATACAATTTTTAAAGACTGATTTTGGTTTTTGGCGACTTAAATCGAATTTTGAGATGGGGATGATAAAAAATCAGTTAAAGTCTAGTTGGAAATCGGTTAAAGACTAGTTAAGGGAAGGATTAAATTTTTAAAGACCGGTTTAAGTTTCCAAATAATATCAATTACTAAATTTAGATATGAGCATAAAGAAAAACAGTTAAATACCGATTAGATATCGGTTAAAGAGATTAATATCGAGTGCTCTCTAAATTTAGAGATGGAGATAATAAAACGCAGTTAAAACCTGGTTGGAAATCGGTTAAGACTAGTTAAGAGAACGATTAAGTTTAATAAAAAAAATAAAGACCGGGTTTAGTTTCTACAACTAATATTGAATACTAAATTTTAATATAGGCATGAAGAAAAACAGTTAAAGACCGATTAAAAATGAGTTAAAGACCAGTTAAAAGCTCAATTAAGCCAATATTGGTTATTAATTATACAAATATTAATTATCTTCTTAAAATTATTGTAGTTATTGTAAAATTAATACAGTTTATTCCAAAAAAAAATCAATATTAACTGTAAATCTCTAGTTTTTTTGACTTATCCTTCATTTATTTTAGTTACAAGAATCTGAAGAAAACAAAACCGAATCGAACGAAAATATTAACGTCGAAGACATAATTCCAGAAGCAGAACCATCGTTTTTAATGTATTTAAAAAGTATTATATACATGCCAAATTCTTTACGTATTTTATGTCTAACAAATTTATTTTGTTGGATGGCTCATGTTTGTTATTCCTTGTATTTTACGGATTTTGTTGGGGAGGCTGTATTTCTTGGTAATCCAACTGTAGGTCTATTATAATTTAAATAGTTTTTTGTTTCTATTATTGGTTTATATATCATTCCAGGCACTTCCAGGAACAGAATCAAGAGAATTATATGAACAAGGTGTTCGGTTTGGATGCTGGGGCATGTCTTTATACTCATTATCATGCGCATGTTATTCATTGATAATAGAAAAATTAATTTCTCGATATCGGTAAATATATTAAAACAAATGAAGAATTAAATTTATAATAGTAATAATATTTTCAGGGCAAAACGTGTTTATATGTATGGATTATTGACGTATAGTACTGGAATGTTTTGTATGGCTCTTAGTAGACACAAATTTGGAGTTATCATTTTTAGTTGGACAGCTGGAGTTATGTATTCAACTTTATTTACAATGCCGTTTATTTTAATATCGCAATATCATGAAAAAGGACAGGTATGTGTTAAATTTTAACAAAAAAGCATATTTTGCTGAAATTTGTAAGTTTTTCTTAACAATTTTAATACTTTCATTGTGGTTTTCCATGATTTTGACAGTTTCTGCATATTCAGCGTATTTTAATATATTATTCGCAAGATTATTGTCAACGGAATTTATAATTTTAAATAATAGGCTTTAAAAATTGGTTTTAAGCTCCAGATGCTATGTTAAATTAAATATTATAATAAATTATCTTATCAGATTCATTACTTGTTATATTGGTAACGAGTTTCGGTTTGCAAATTTCTCGGAAATCAAATAAAATTTTCGGATTGCATTCTCTATGAAATTCTTTATCAAAATGTACATATAAATATTTTCTTAAAAAAACTGCTAATTTTGAGTATTTTCGGTTTTTTGTAATTTTTTCGAAAACTAAGACAGATATTAAAAAACGGTTTTCTGCATTGTATTTGCCATGAAATTCTCTTTGAAAATACGTGCAAAAATACTATCTCAAAACAAGTCGATTTTTGAGAAAAAATAAGACTATACACTTACGATTTTTGCTGAATTTAAGCATTTTCGGTTTTTTGAGAATTTCTCGAAAACTAAAATAAATATTAAAAAACCCTCTTCTGTATTGTATTTGTTGTGAAATTCTCTTCGAAAATACGTGTAAAAATACTATCTCGAAATAAGTCGATTTTCGATGATATACACTTACGATTTTCGCTGATTTTGAGTATTTTCAGTTATTTGCGAATTTCTCAAAAACTAATTTAAATATTAAAAAACGCTTTTCGGCATTGCATTCGTCGTAAATTTCCCCATCTTTTTATATATATAATATAAGCTATTTTGAAATCGGTAAATTTTTGAGAAAAAAGTAAGAGTATACACTTAAGATTTTTGCTGATTAGGAACATTTTCAGTTTTTTGGAAATTTCTAGAGAACCTTAGATATTTAAACACGCTTTCCGACATTGAATTCACCATAAAATTCTCCATCTTTTGATATACAATACACGTTATTTTGAAATCGGTCAATTTTTAAGAAAAAAGATAAACTTTACACTTAAGATTTCTGCTGATTTGGATCATTTTTTAGTTTTTATGCGAATTTCTCAAAAACTTATTTTGATATTAAAAAACACTTTTCGGCATTGCATTCACAGTAAAATTCTCCATCTTTTTATGTATACATGTTATTTTCAAATCGGTCAATTTTCGAGAAAAAAGTAAAACTACCCTTACTTATGTTAAGCATTTTTTGTTTTTTGCAAATTTCTCAAAAACTAAGCTGGATATTAAAAAATACTCTTTGGTATTGCATTCGCCATAAAATTCCTCACCTTATTATATATAATACATGCTATTTTGAAATTGGTCAATTTTTAAGAGATAAGTAACATTTTTGATTTTTTGCGAATTTACGAACTAGTAATTAAAAAATAATTTTCTGCATTGCATTGACCGTTAAAATTTCCTATTATTTTATTTATAAAAATAAATCTTGTATCTCTCGGTGATTTATTTAAGTAGGGTAACATTCTAATGAATATTATAACTTGCGACCATATTGTATTCTATAAACATATATTTATTTCCATCTATTTTATATTGCTTATTCTTTTTATCTACCTCCGCAATAAAAATTAATTATAATAAAAATTTTCAGTTCGAAAAAATACCATCAAACACAAATTCGCACATAAGAGGCTTAGGTACAGACGTCGCATTAGTTCAAAGCATGGTACGTAAAAAATCAAAAACTAATTACAATCATTTATTATTATTCATGTTTAAACATGTTGTAGGTATTTTTAGCCCAATTTATATTATCATTATGTATGGGAACAATTGTAAGTTTAGCACGTAGTACAACTGCAGTAGTTGCCGTAGCAAGCGCTTTAAGCTTCTTCGGGGCAATATCTGCAAGTCAAGTCATGTACCTTGACGAATAAATAAATAAATGTATTTTTGTGATGTATTATAATAAATAAGTGTTGTGATGTATTTTTTAAGAACTGGTAAAATTCTATTTTTGTGTTAATATTTACCAGTTCTTAGCATATCTGCAAATAATGAAAAAAAAAATAATAAAAAATATGTTGAATCAACACTTTATTTAAATGAGGTGCATATAACCTTAAAAATACATAAAATGGACGGAATCAATTAATTCTTCAGTCTACGAGAATGATTAAGTTCGTAAATTATTCAGTGATTTATCTAATATATCCTTTCGGATTTTCGGATAATCCGGATGTGCTTTTAAAACTTGATTACATATTTCAATAGCATCAGCATAACGTTTACTTTTCATATAACAATAAGCAAGTTTATAACCAATAGCTGGGTTACTTCTCGCGCTGTATCTCCACGCGTTATCATAATAATTTGCCGCTTCTTTATAATGTTGCTCTTTTTCAGCAATATACGCACAAAACTCATACGCTTTAGTACAAGTTTTATTATGTTGTAAAACCCGACGTAATGAATCCATCGCGAGATCATATTTCGCATTTTGGATGTATAAATCTGCTAGAAGCAACCAACATCTTTCTAAATATTCAGCGTCTTCGAATGTCCAGATACTTTTAACAACGCGTTTTAATTGATTACGGGCTCGCTGTTGTTGTTTGAGGATAACGTAAGCTGATGCGACTCCTAAAATGGGGCCAATGTGGTCTTTGAATGTTTCTTGTGATGCTAGGTTTGTGAAGTCTTCTAATGCTTCTTCGACGGCGGATTTTTGTTTTGTTGCTAGTAATAAGAAGTTTCCGAGTAATCTGTGTCGTAAGGCTTCGTCGTCTATGCCGCCTGGACGTGGTTTTAACTCTTTTAGAAGTCTTTCAGCTAAAAAAAATTGGGACTATAGCTTGTCGGGAACGAAATTATTATATTATAAAACAAAAGAAGCCATTAAAAAAATTTTGTTTTTAAATTGAAATAAAATTAAAAACTGATAAAATATTGCTCAAAAAGCCTTTAAAATAGCGATTTAAAATAGATTAAGATAAAAACAATAAAATCTTATTTTTACGTAATAAAAAAAATATCAAATAAAAAGTAAATAAAATATCGGTCATAAAATAATTTTTANGCAATATTTACTAAGTCATCGTAATAGGTAGCTTCAAATACTAAAGCTAATTACAGTCGAAAATTTAAAAAATATATGTAGGTCAAACTTTTAATTAGCTTCAAATGTTGAAGCTAATTGTTATATATTTCTAATGAAAACTAAATTTACTAAGTCACCATAATAGCTAGCTTCAAATATTGAAACTAACTACAATTAAATTTTTTTTTAAATTGCGAACAAACTATAAGTTAGCTTTAAATAATAAAGCTAAGTGCAATCAAAAAGCTTAAAAATTATGTTGCGAGCTGTTTAAGTCGCAAAAGTTTCATTACACATTTCAAATCAAAATTGCATTCAATAAGTTATAGTAATACATAACTTCAAAAGCTAATGCTAACTACAATCGAAAATTTTAAAAAATATTTAGCTTGAAATGTTAAGACTAACTTAATTCAAGAATTTTAAAATATATGTCGCTTTAAATGTTAAAGTTAACTACAATCAAAATTTTTTAAATATATTTTGCACACAGATTTTGGTTCGCTTCATATACTAAAGCTTACTACAACCAAAAATTTTAAAAAAATATTTAGCTTAAAATGCTAAATCTAACTTAAATCTTAAAATATATGTCACTCTAAATGCTAAAGCTAAGTAGAATCAACAGTTTTTTAAATATTTTGTGAACAGATTTCGGTTAGCTTTAAATACTAAATCTAACTACAATTAAAAATATTTCCAAATTAAATAAGGCACATTATCAGTTAGCTTCAAAAAGTAAAGCAAACTGCAATCAAAAATTCAGAAAAGATGTTGTGAGCAATGTTTTGATGAAAGGAAAAAGATGGAAAAAAAATAACTATTATTTTTTTATTTATTTCAAAGCAACTTTTATTATTATTACCTGTCTGCAGAGCCATAGTCCTCGAATCTCGATACTCAATATCCTCAATATGATCAAAAGCATCCCCGCCAATCATATCATCATCAGGATACAAACAAATTTCAATCATATTATAAATTGCCTGTTGCCCCCATTCAAGATCCTGGCGAGCATTATTAAAATTCCTTAACGCCGAATTAGGATTTCCCGAATACCATTCATACAACGCTTGACAATATGACAACCCAGGTTCTTTAGGCTTTTCACAAGCTTCTTCAGCTTGTTTCAAATATGGCGGAACTTCTGTTAGACCCCCAGTACGTCTCATAACTTCAATTAAACGAGCTAAAGCCGTCCAATTAGTCGGTTGTTTATTTAGAATTTGTTTGAAATGATATGCTGCAGTTTCAAAATCAACCTAGAAATTTTATTATTATTATTATCATTATATTTAATAGTTTTTGGGGTAATACTTTTCTAAATGCCAAATCGGCCATCATAACAGACGCAGATTCGTTGTCTGGATCAGCTTTTAACAAAGCTGAACATGTTTGTTGACATAATTCTAAATAGTTCATCTGAAAATAGATATCATAAAATAATAATACATTATTTTTGAATTGCGAGTGAATATTACCTGTAAATATAATTTGGCTAGAGCAACTAAAATATCAGTATTTGATGGATTTAGAGCGATAGCTTCTTTATAAAAATGTGTAGCTTTTTCATTATCACGCATTGAAATACATATTTCAGCCATTCTTATCAAAATTTCAACAGTTGTTCGAATTTGATCAGCAGCCGATCCTGGCTGTTCAAGAGAAACCCGTTTTTCAACCCTACTTTGACAATCTCTCGCTTCTTTTAACGTAGACAAAGCATTTTTAATATTCCCTGATTTTTCTTGTATTTTTGCAAGTAATAATAAACTTTTAGTTCTCGCTTGAAGCGTTAAAAAGTCATCATCGCCTGTTTTTTTATTACATTCCAAGTCTTCTTGGATAACAACCTCAGCTTTGTCATATTGTTTTAATTTCATGTACAAGTTAGTTAAATCAATTTTTAATTCGGAATTTTCAGTTAATTTAATTGCTTCTCTGTAATAAGTTACGGCTTTGGTGTATTGATGTGTTTTTACTAAAGCCATTCCCATTTTACAGGCTAATATTGGGTCTTTTGGGTTGCAGTTTAAGGCTCTTTCATAAGCGTCGATTGCTCTTTCAGGTTCTAAAATTAACCATATGCAACCGCTTATAAGTAAAATTTTACGGTGCTTAAAAAAAAGGGGAAAGGACGTAAAAAACTACGTTTATCTAAATATAATAATTTTTTAAGTAAAATAGTAAAATAACTTATTCCAAAGAGTGTCCGACTATTTTGAAAATTATCTAGGCTGACAATTTATTGTAATGAACTTATATACTTTAAGGTACTTATATATAATAATTAATATATTTTACAAAGATTTAATCTTAAGAATATAAGCAATGGTAAGAAATTTTAACATTTGCATACTTATTGTTAACTTTTTTACTTGAATATTTTTTATATATAAAATATCATTTAAATTTCTTATTTTAGTTGATTGATTAAAACAATCAGAAAATGAATTAATTTGTGTTACCCAAAGTGCTAAAGTTACTTTTAATGTAAATAAATCATTTTTGATTCTATTACACTTAAACTAAATAAAATTTAAATTAAAACCAGTTAAGGGGAGGTTCTCCTCTAAATGACTAAAAAGTACGCAAAGTTTAAAAAAAAATATTATTTTGGTCTTTATTT
>CM008233.1:287676-298542 GCA_002278615.1 Pogonus chalceus | reverse complement strand
AAAAAAAAATATATATATTTATATACAAAACAATAAATGGATTTTTCAATCAGTATTTATTTATGATTGAAATACTTAGAGGATAATGAAAAATTTAAATGACCAGTACAAGTTAAAATGAAACCAGTGAAGCGATACTGACAGTGATTTAAAGTGTAGTCACTTTTGATTTAGAAATGATCACAGTTCAACGCACATTTTCAATCATTGAAATTGCTTCTTCGCAAAATAAGAAAATTTATTGTGAAATATTAGCATTGTAATAAGAAATATACGCACAACACAAACTTATTCTTATTTCTCTTTTATTCTCAGCTAAATTGTAAAATTCTGAAGAAACGAATATTAATAGTCTTTTTATTTTCAATATCTGAAACTGATATTTATTAAAATAAAGGGATTTTATATTTTAGAATGACTTGGCAGTATTATAGCTTGTAATAAATTTGAAAATAAGGCCCTAATAACAAACATAATTTCATAAACGAAACTGTATAAAAAATAATGAAGTAATTTCAGCACCACCTGAAAAATATATCAGTTAAAAAAATTAATAAAAACATAAGAATCTATTTATGTATAAATTAATAAATAAATGCACAATTTTTTTTGTTTTTAATATCTTTATTTATATCTGTAAACATAAAAAAATATATTTTATATATGTATATATTATTATTGTACATATATGGTACTTGTAAAATCTGTAACGTTAGATAAGTTAAATAGAAAATATTAATTATTTATTAAAAAAAAATAAAGGGCATGCAATAAAGTAACTCACCTTTTAGAGGTTTTCCCAAAACACAACGTTCAGATTGGAACAACCTCGAGACCATGGAAGGTACCATAAAAATAAAGAAACATAACAGAATATTAGAAATATTATTTAGCGAAAAAATTTCCTAAATAAAAAATAATTGTGCTTTTTTTTTTTTAATATATATATAGTTGTTATTATAAAATTCCTGAAATAATCTTCATTTTGAAATAGTATAAAAATAAAAACCTAACTTTTGCATTAAAAAAATAAATCATTATGGAAATAAAAAAATAAAAAATAAATGAAATATTAAAAATTTAAAATAGCTCACCTATAGACTAACATTTTCGATAGTAATTTATGTTCGTCTGATGCTTTAATTAGCTAATTATTTGAACGTATAACTCCTAATGACACCATTTATTATTTTTCTATCTTGAAAAACTGCAATGCCTTTTTTACACTATACTATTTTTATTTTTACCCCTAACAATCGTTGTTTTTATCCAATTATTTATGCAATTTTTCAGTTTTTTAAAAGTAAAGATATCTCCTAAATTCTTATACCTATTATAATACGAACTTATGTATTTTTCTTTGTGTTTTATATGTTATTACTGGCATTTTGTATATATTTATTTCCTTTTTTCAGTTGTTTATAAGATATTTGTTTAAATTTGTTAAAACAATGTATGCTATAGAAACCACTTATAACGACGGAGCACGCGAACAACAAAAGCGGTCGTAATAACCGAATGGAAAATTAACAATTAACAATTATCTATTATCATTTTAATGAAACACAAATTTAATAAATACATACACTCGTCTGCAAATTTCATACTTTGACTAAGGAATAGATAAATTTATTTTTTTCCTAAGTAATATATATTTTGCAATATGATACCTAGAAATAATTAAATTTACTGATGAAAAAATTATTTTAAATTTAGTGTTAGATAAAATAAGAATATTTAATCTATTGCATTTTAATTCAAATATTTTTTGTCTTGTCAGAATTACTGCCTAGTTTTTTAACAATATTTTAAATCAAGTAATTTTTCTATGGTCCCAAGGCTGTAGTTCAGAAAATATTAGTTTTTCCAAAATTTTGAAAGTTGACTGAATGAAAATCGCGTAAAAACAAACTAAATTACAGAAGTATAGCTATTATAGGATTATTGACAATATACACTTATTACTTTTAAAATTTCAAGGAAAATATATTTCCAACTGCGTTAAATACGAAACGTGTATTAACAAAATATATTTTTAATTATTATTTAAATATCTTATAGCTTATCTTCATGACTTGGTATATTATATTATATTGAAATATTACTTTTTCAAAAATATAGAAGTCGATTTTTTTTCAATAAATTTGTGCTTTCAAAGCTTCAACTTCCGTACCGAAATTGTATCGGTAAAAAACTGGGGATTCAAATAAGAAATATAAGATTATATCTTGTTAGAATTTAGCGCACAAAAAATCATTTTCTTCATGAATAATATTATTTCAATAGATTTTTTCTTTGGTCGTAACTACCGGTTCGTCGTTATAAACGATTTCTACTGTAGAAAACCCTCTCCATGTATAATATAAATTATATATTATGATTTCTCATATAAGTAGGAGTTTTTTTTTGGACGAAATATTTATTTTAAATGACTTATTATCTTTTAAAAATAGAACCTTTTTCCCTGTAATATTATTCAAATAACGCCCTAATAACAAATACATTCGGTTTATAAGCCTAATTTGCCTGATAGATAAAAATATGGGTATTATTTCAATTATCCTAACAATGTATAGATGAAAATGGTATAGTGTAAAGAAGGCCTAACTAAAATGAACTTAATAAAGAAATAACCTGTCAAAATGATATGTCCTGTGTTAATCTAGCTTTATTAAAAATCTACATTCATGTAACACATTTTGTGATGGAATTTAAATATATAATCATAATATGGAGAAACCTAACAAAAATAATTGTGTTATTGATAAACTTATGTATTTCTTAGAAATAATCTAGCAAAGAACCTATCATAATGGATGATATAATGAATAAATGAATGAAATCCGGATAATATCCTATATTCCCATGTTTTCTAGAATTTTTCTTATTATTTTTTTGTTTTTAAATCAGTAAAAATTTACATTTACACAAAAACACCTACACAAATTGCTGATAATTTCTTTGCTGGGGACGGGGTGATAGAAGGCCTACACAAACTGCCTGCCACTATCTACCGCATCCTTAACTAACATCTTACAAATGTTTTGTTTTGTAGTTAACCCTAACACTAACTAAATTAATAGCATAGTGACGTGTCAGAAAGGCTATTGCCGAGTTTACACTAAAAAAATACACAAAATATTTTTTTAAAACCTACTATATTAATATTAATCACGTTATATATCTTAAAAATAAGTTAAATTAAAAATAAAAAAATATTTTGTTATTTTTATTCGTGTGAACTTATCCATGAAAACTAAACCGTTGTTAGATGTTTATGAAACGTCACATGGGCCGCGAAAACCCTTACAGTTTTAATGTTGCATTTTTTACATCAACTAACTACAGTATCTTCTATAAAATTATAAAAAGAAATCATCTAATTAATCCTTTAATTAAAAAACCAAGCGTTGTTAATTAATAAAAGGATTAAACAGATATAAATTGCTATTATTATGGGATAAACGTTAATAAATAATTATATCCTAATATATGAATAAAACTTTTTTTTGTTAAACTAATGAAATTGTCGCTCAAATAAAAAATACTCTTTATACACAATAATAATTATTCTTAATAAATCAGTTCAGTTCAGGTTCTATGTTCAGAGGCCAACGCTGAGAGTTTTTAATAGCGAATAATGTAAATGTTCTAAATTCGCTTAGAGTTAGAGATCTATCGAACCTGTCTCTCTAAACTTGACCAACCGACCAAGCGCGCCTGCCTGCCTGCTTTCATACTTTACGAGCTCTAGATCAGTAGTAGTAGAATGGATAGGAGCACCTACAGGTTTAAAAAGCACATCTGTTAGTTTAAAAAAATCCTAAATACTGAATCTAACTCATTTTTTTGTTTGTTTGTTTGTGTTTCGTTTAAAAGCTTCTGCACTACAACACAGGACTTGAAAATTATTCTTCATATTGCTATAATATCTTATTTGGAGAGAACTTTCATGTGAACCTAGTTAATTATTTATAAATACGTTATTAAATCCTCAAATATGTATTAGTGTTAATCAACTTTCTATCTATATAACATTCTTATGTTAATACGGTTTTATTTAAGCTTATTTCAGTCTATACTAAAATTAAAATAACGTAACGTAATACTTAGGTTTTAAGATAAACTCTTTTCAAGTCCTATTTGTCTAGTTTTAAAATCGTTTTATCGAACATACACGCACTTACATGCAAATGCAGCTTAATAACGGCGACCCATATTATTTTGGTTACCATAACCACCTCCACTGCCGTAGTTGCCGCCTCCACCACCTTGGTTTCCTATTAAAAATTAAAATAAAATTTTGTTACGACATGTACATTTTATATTTAGTACCGTAAGGTGCAGATCTATTATTTCCATGGAAATTACTTCTCATTGCGCCACCTCCGTAATTCTGTTGGTATCCGGTGCCGAAGTTATCATTACCGCCGCCACCCCAGTTACCACCCCCTTGGTTGAATCCTTGATTATTTCCGCCCCAGTTACCACTTGGTGGAGGGTTATTATCCCATGGACCGGCGTTACCTTTACATATAACAAACATTTTTATTTATATATTAAATGTTTATTTAATGTATTATTACCCCAACCGCCGCCGCCGCCGCCTCCACCATTATATCCACCTTGGCTCATTGGTCCATTATTCCAATCACCACCTCGGTTACCTCCCCAACTGTTGCCTCCTTGATTGTTCATCATTCTTCCACCACCACCTCCACGGCCACCACCGCCGCCTCCACCACTTCCTCCACGGCCACCACCGCCGCCGCCGCCACCTCCTCCTCCACCACCACCTCCGGTCCGTTCCATTTCTGATTTACTAAGAGCTTTTTTAACATCGATGTGTTTTCCTAATAATTGGTGATTTCTTTGTACTAAAAAAAATATATTATTAAAATATATTTTTATACGAATATTCCGTAAACTTACAATAAATTTTATCAACAGGATCATAATCATCAAATTCAACAAAACCGAAACCTCGTTTCTTTCCACTTTGTTTATCAGTTGCAACAGTACAGGATAAAATTGTACCGAAATTTTTGAAGTATTCACGCATATCATTTTCATCGACTTCTTCTTTTAAACCACCGACAAAAAGTTTTTTCACAGTTGCTCCAGCTTCTGGTCGTCCGATTTCTTGACGTGGTACGGCGCGTTTAGGTTCTACCACTCTAAAATACACGCATTTGTTATACAACCACGCAAGAATATACAAGTTATATGTATATTATTTTTATTATAAGATCAATATTAAGTAAGTTATTGACGATTCTAGAATTTCTCCCAAAAAACACCCCCATCATTTGAAATTCTAATATAGCATGTTGTTTAAATTGATTTTAAGATACAAGACATGCACCAATTTTAATTTGATATTCAAAATGATAAATTGAATAACTTATATTTTTTTTACCTTCCATCAACGCGATGTGGACGGGCATTTTGGGCATCATCTACCATATGCGCCCGGGAATACGTAATAAATCCAAATCCTCTAGACCTTTTGGTCTTAGGATCCTTCATTACAACAACATCAACAATTTCACCCCATTGTTCGAAGTGTTTTTTTAAAGAATCATCTGTTGTCCGATAATCAAGCCCTCCGATAAATAATTTTCTAATATGTTCGGGCTCGACTTTGTGATCCTATATAAAGTAAATAAATATAAATATGTTTACATATATAGTCATATGCGTAGTACATAAATTATGCATAAGGAATTATATTGAAATTAATCGATATTAAGTAATTAAATTACAAGTACGATACAAATAAAAGGGTACGGTTCTATAAAATATGTATAAATAGGTGAAATTATAAGTAAAAAGTGTCGAAATTTTATATGAAAGTTCAATGGCTGATGTGGGTTGGTCGCCGGCTAATGATATTAGATATGGCGTCCAATTATGACGCCACGTACAATTTAAGTTTAAATACAAACTAATACATAATATACAATAGATATATAAAAGAATAACAGTATAATATAATCAACAATAAATAAATAAACAAATACAAACAAACTCTACAAAATATTAAAATTAATACTAAATTTATACTTACATCTTGATCACCCGATGGTTCACGCTTCATTTTATTGGACTAACTAATAATAATAATAAAAACTAACTTTTAATTCTTATTTTTATTTATATAGACACAACTAAACACAACCGGCCAACAACGCAAAATGACGGAAGTGAAGGCGTATGAGGAAAAAAATCAAGCCAAGAATGCGTCACAGTGTTACCAATATAATGCTTAATTCCAAATGAAATAAATAAATATTGATATATATTTTCAAGATCATTAACAAAATTTATATATTATTTCCTTAATTTTATGTAAAAAATTATAAATACGAGTAACACTTATTAATATGTTAATTATACTAAAGTTATAATTGTGGTAAGGATATATTAAAGGCGCTATTTATAAATATAATAATAAATTTATACAAAACATATTTAGGAGTTTTCAGTTTCTTTGAATTTACATTTAGTACATGTATAAAAAACAGTTTGGCCTTCATCAGCTGATCGCAATTGCAAAGTAGCATAAGACATTTTTTCATTACCACATTTTGGGCATTTTCTATCTACTATAGGCCCTTCATCTTCGTTTTCTTTCGCTTTTCGTTTTTTATTTTCTTCTATATTCTTAGCATATGACTCTTTAGAATTAAAATGTACGGTATATTTTACTTCCATATCACCGAAAACTACAATAACAGAATTAGGAACAATAAAAAATAAGTCAAGATAATTAATACCTTCTGGTTTATATTCATGAGAACATGTATAACATGTAACATTCCCTCTTTCCCGTAATAATGGTAAAATAGAACCACATTGCGAACAAAATCCCGGCACAGAAAGAAATGTATCCATTTCTTTATAATTGTTATTATACCAATATCAATTAACACACTAGCATGTGCTAAACAAAAACTTAACCTTATTTTTTTTTAAATTCCTGCTGCGATTCCTGCAAAAATAAGCTGGCAACATTGTAATTTTGGGGATATTAATATTATCAGTAGCAAACTTGGGTTTTTCAGTTGAAACGTCAAAATTGAAAAGAGTAGTACTAGTAAATCACAATTTATCAAACGCAATACCTATTACAATTTAATATTAAATTTAATTTTGTTTAGTGATGGGTGGAAAACATAAACAAGCTCAACGAGTAAAAAATAACGCTAGGGTAAATATGACCTTTACATAACCAAATTTTAATCTTAATCTTTATCAACATATTTTTGCCATTTAGCCATCTAGTAGTGGTCGGAGCGCTGAATTACTTGGGACCTCAATAAATCCATTCGTTGGATTTTCAACAGTCATAGATGTATCATTACCAGGTTTAACTGGATTGCCATTTAGCTCAACTTCTTCCGATGATACTGAAAATAATATCGACACCAACTTTCAGTTGGTTCTAAAAAAAATGAATAAAAAAGATTCAACAACAAAACTAAAAGTAATACATAAATTTTTAGTTTAAGAAGACTTGATTATATTTTATTTTATTATAGGCACTTCAGGAATTCACTGATTTAGTTCAAGCAAGCCAGCCAGAAGCTGTTAAAGCTATATTAGCGTTTTGGCCACGATTATATGCCGCCTTAGCAGTTGATACAGAACATAGAGTGCGTGAGGCGACTCATATCGCACATAGAGCAGTTGTTTTAAAAGTTAAACGAGATTTAGCGCCTCATTTAAAACAATTAGCTGGTCCATGGTTTACCTCACAGTATGATACATATGCACCAGCTGCAACTGCAGCTACGCAATCATTTCAAGACGCGTTTCCGTCGAATAAACTCCAAGAAGCTATAGTTTTTTGTCAGGATGAAATTCTTTCTTATATCTGTGATAATATTACAGTACAAACACCTCAAACGTTAAGTAATCCAAAGTACGATTTTAACTTATTATAAATAAATAAAAAATTATACAACTATTTATATATTATTTAGAACAACTTCTCCGGAAGATGCTGAAGCTAAATATGAAAGGTTATTAATATCAAGTTTACAAGGGTATACTTTATATTTAAATAAACTTTCATTAGAACAATTACAAGCAGCTGAAGAAGTTAATTTACGTATTATTTCTAATCCGAAATTTTGGAAATTATCCAAAACAAAAGTGCCACTAATACGTGCGGCGTGGTTTGGGTGTATTGTTGCGTTATTTCAAAATGCTCCATTTTTATTAAAAAATGACATACAATTTGTGACTTCGGCTGTTTTTTCTAATTTAGACGAATCAGAACCGAGCGTTTTAAATGCGACTTGGGATGCAGCTTTATTTATTATTTCCAATGTTGAGGTAAATTTTGAATTTATTAATATTTATATTGTCGTCATAATAATTATTATTTAGGAATGGTGGAAATATGTAAGTATAGAAAAGCTTGTTTTACCAAAACTATGGAAAGTTTTAAAAGAAGCAGGACAAGGCAGTGCAGTTGTTATATATCCAAATTTGCTTCCATTAATTTCACATTTTCCGACAAATATGGACGCAAAAAATTTGTATGGAATTTTTTTTGAAAATTTACAAGTAGGGTAAGTGTTTTTTTTTTTTTTACTCTTTATGTAGTCAATAAAAAAATATATTTGTTATTGTAGAATGAAGAAAAAAACTATAATTCAAAGTAAATTAGAATCAGGTGCTATTGCTACCTCATTTATAGAATGTTTTCAATATATTATTATGAAAAATATTTCTGATTTAGAATTATGTAAAAATCTTATATATTCTCATTTAATTCCAACTATTTCTTGGTCATTCTTAGACGAAAGTGTTATAACAAAAATATTATATTCAAAAATTTCAACTTTGTTACAATATTGGGGAAAAAATCGTAATAATCCCGAATATGTAAATTATAAAATTTTAATTTCAATATTTTGGGAACAATTAGAGGAATCTGTTAAATTCAGTATTTCTAGCCAAACGCAAAGTTCTCATAAAGATAAATATTTATCCATATTAGATAAACATATTGAATTATATTTATGTTTGAAAAGAACAACTTACGGTAAAGAAAAGCGTCGAAAAGTTAAATTTGTGGCGAATGAACAAAAAGTAATTAGTGGAGATAATACCGTAGAACATATTGAATTATCTGAACCAGATAATTCTATATTATTAGAATTAAATGATCATATACATAAAATATGTTTATTTTATTTAAAATTCATTAAAGAAAATAAACGAAATGAATTAATTCCATCTTTATGTTTACTTATTCAAAATTTCGAGGGCGAAAATTTATTCAAATATTTAAATACTAATATTAATGAAACTGGTGATAAAGATAATCTTGTTGATTTACTAAAAAATGTATTTTTAAACTTTTTAAAAATAAAATCTACTTGTTCTGAATCCGTCGTAGATATGATATTTATTATATATAAATATTTAAATGATGAAGAAAAAAATAATGTTTTAGATTCTATTATAAAAGTAAGTATTTTTTTTCTTAATTGTTAAAAAAGTCGATATTATATTTTTTGTTAAAAATAATGCAGTTAACAAATGAAGATTGCTTATGTTGGTGTGTTGCAAAAGCGCTATCACATCCACTTTGTAACGATAAAATTATACAAAAATGGTTAGCAACAACTAAAATTACTAAATTATTAGTAAATATTGCTTCCAATATGCTTTTGGATGAAATATCAACTGATAAAAGTTTGTTGCTTAAACAAGCGTGCAGTCAAAATATAAACGGAGGTAAATATTTAATTTTTTGTATATAAAGAAGGTTTTTGGGCAACGTCAGACCCGACTTACGGCGTTTCGTAATAAATCATATTTCATAAATTTATTACGATAGTCTTGTAAAGATCAGAGTCAAAAATCAAGTTACGTCGCGCGACAGGAACGGATCTCTGGCGTAAGGTTACGTCGGACCCGTTATATGTCGTTTCGTAGTTACATTGTATGTATTAAGAAAATTTTGTAATGACGATCTACATCGAAAATCGAGTTATGTCGCATCGTAAGAACGGATCTCTGATGTAAGTCGAGGACCCCTTGAATATGCAGAAGGTCCTCGGATTACGTTGGACTCGATATACGGTATTTCGGAGTTATAATACCATTTCCCATAAACTTAGTAAGAAAGTCTTATAACGACGACCTACATCGAAAATCAAGTTAATTGCGACGTAAAAACAGATCTCTGACCTAAGTCGAAGACCCTCTGACTAAACAGAAGATCCTCGGATTACGTTGGACCCAACATACGGTGTTTTATAAACTTATTAAGAAAGTCTTATAACGACGACCTACATCGAAAATCAAATTACATCGTTCTATAGAAACGGATCTCTGACTTAACTCGAAGACCTCCCGAATATAGGGAAGGTCCTCGGATTACGTTGGACCCGACATTATGCCATTTTCCATAAACTTATCAAGAAAGTCTAACAACGACGACCTACATCGAAATTCGAAGTTACATCGCGCCAGAACCGGATCTCTGATTTAAGTCGAAGACCCCCCGAATATACTGGTGATCCTCGGATTACGTTAGACCCGACATACGGTGTTTCATAGTTATAATGCCTTTTCCCATAAACTTATTAAGAAAGTCTTATAACGACAATCTACATCGAAAATCAAATTATATCGCGCCATAGAAACAGACCTCTGACTTAAGTCGAAGACCCCCCGAATATACGGTTGGTCCTCGGATTACGTTAGACCCGATATACGATGTTTCATAGTTATGATGCCAATGCCCATAAACTTATCAAGAAAGTCTTATTACGATGACCTACATCGAAAATCAAGTTACATTGCGCCGTAGAAACAGATCTCTGACGTAAATCGAAAACC
>CM008233.1:273826-287630 GCA_002278615.1 Pogonus chalceus | reverse complement strand
ACAGGAACGGATCTCTGGCGTAAGGTTACGTCGGACCCGTTATATGTCGTTTCGTAGTTACATTGTATGTATTAAGAAAATTTTGTAATGACGATCTACATCGAAAATCGAGTTATGTCGCATCGTAAGAACGGATCTCTGATGTAAGTCGAGGACCCCTTGAATATGCAGAAGGTCCTCGGATTACGTTGGACTCGATATACGGTATTTCGGAGTTATAATACCATTTCCCATAAACTTAGCAAGAAAGTCTTATAACGACGACCTACATCGAAAATCAAGTTAATTGCGACGTAAAAACAGATCTCTGACTTAAGTCGAAGACCCTCTGACTAAACAGAAGATCCTCGGATTACGTTGGACCCAACATACGGTGTTTTATAAACTTATTAAGAAAGTCTTATAACGACGACCTACATCGAAAATCAAATTACATCGTGCCATAGAAACGGATCTCTGACTTAACTCGAAGACCTCCCGAATATAGGGAAGGTCCTCGGATTACGTTGGACCCGACATTATCCCATTTTCCATAAACGTATCAAGAAAGTCTAACAACGACGACCTACAATGAAAATCAAGTTACATCGCGCCATAAAAACGTATCTATAACTTAAGTCGAAGACCCCCCGAATATACGGAAGGTCCTCGGATTACGTTAGATCTGAAATGCCATTTTCCATAAACTTATTAAGAAAGTCTTATAATAACGACCTACATAGAAAATCAAGCTACATCGCGCCCTAAAAACGGATCTGTAACTTAAGTCGAAGACCCCCCGAATATACGGAAGGTCCTCAGATTACGTTAGATCTGACATGCCATTTTCCATAAACTTATTAAGAAAGTCTTATAATGATGACCTACATCGAAATTCAAGTTACATCGCGCCAGAAACAGATCTCTGACGTAAATCGAAAACCCCTGAATATACAGAAGGTTCTTGGAATACGTCAGACCTGGCATACGGCGTTTTGTAATTACGGCGCCATCTTCCATAAATTTATTTAGAAAGTTTTGTAATGACCTACGTTGAAAATCAGGTTTCGTCGCGTTGTAAGAACGGACCTCTAATGTAAGTCGAGGACGTCCTGAATCTAAACAGAACGTTCTCGAGTTACGTTGGACTCGATATACGCTGTTTTATAATTACGATATCTCGCATAAATTTATTAAGTCTTGTAATGACGCACGTCGAAAATCAGGTCGCTTCGCGCCGTGAGAACGGACCTNGGTATTTCGTAATTACGGTGCCATCTTCTATAAATTTATTTAGAAAGTTTTTTATTAACCTACATAGAAAATCAGGTTACGTCGCGTTGTAAGAACGGACCTCTGATGTAATTTGAGGACCCCCTCAATATAAGCAAAAAGTTCTCGAATTATGTTGGACCCGACATACGCTGTTTTATAATTACGTTATCTCGCATAAATTTATTTAAAAAGTCTTGTAACGACGTATGTCGAAAATCAGGTCGTTTCGCGCCGTGAGAACGGACCTCTGATGTAAGTCGAGGATCCCCTGAATATAAACAGAAGATTCTCGAGTTACGTTAGACCCGATATATGGCGTTTTGTAATTAGAAAGAACGGACCTCTGATGTAAGTCGAGGACCTCCTGAATCTAAACAGAATGTTCTCGAGTTACGTTAGACCCGGTATATCGCGTTTTCTAGTTACGTTGTCATCTCTCATAAACTTATTAAGAAAGTCTTGTAACGACCTATGTCGAAAATTAATTTACGCCGCGCCGTAAGGACGGATCTCTGACGTAAGTCAAGGATTTCTCTTTATATATAATGTTTAATCAATTTTAGAATTATATATAAGTAAAGAGGCGTGCCAAGAAATAATGTTAATATTTTGTAATTGTTTACTATCGCCTGGAGAATATCCATGCACAATTGACGTATGTGCAAGTTTTGCTGCACAATTAGCATCAACTTTATATACAGAACAAACTTTATTAACATACGGTGACCAGTTGTTACTTGCACTGTTTTCATTAAGTTGTAATACAAACGTTGATCCAGAAATTTTATCAAGTGATACATTATGGGAAGCGAGTACAGCATGGCAAGACGTATTAGTGACTTTAATATCAGCCGAACTTATAACAGAATTTGAAAATATTATGTGGAAATTCACAAAAATTATAGAAAACGAATTTATAAATAACGATAATAATTCTGTTATCAAACGTTTGACAAATGTAACAGTTGATTTAATAAAATGCGTTGTTCAAACTGATTCAATAAATTTATTAAGTAAAATAACAAATACGATTTTAATTTTACCGAGCAATTTGCGACCAATTAAACAAGAAATGGAAAATATTTGTATATGTGGTAAAATAATAACGGGCAATTTAAGTTATTTAGATAATTGTCCGGTTTTACAAAGTATTTGTGAACAAACGTGGGATGAACAAAAAATTATTAAATATTTTTCATGGTATCATTTTCTTATAAATGTTGTAAGTTCGTTGTTTAAAAAAAATTTAGAAGAAATAGATGATGATGGTGAAGATATTAATGATATAAATGAAGCTATTTTAGAAGAAAATACACCTGAAATTGATACTCTTATTGTTGAATCTTTAAGAGTTTATATGCTTGCTAAGAATTTTATAGATAATTACAAAACTGTAAGTTTTAAAAACGCATAATTATTTTATAAATTAATTATATACTTTCAGACAAAACTATATAATATATTAACAGAATTAGTTTGTAAATTACATGAAGATTTATCAGAATTATTAAACAAAATACTAAATAAAGATATTCTTGAAGATATTAAAACAAAAGTAGAATTATCATGTTACGAAACAACATATATAATGTATAAAGATTTATTATTAAATAGCGAAAAAATGACCAAACTTTATCTCAAATTAATTAAATTAAATTATTCGAAATTATTTTTATCGCAATTATTTTCGAAACATTTAGAATATGATTTTGTAGCGGATATGAGAGAAAAACAGGAATTATTTATTGTTAATCGATTGTTTATAAATGCTCCTGATAATGATGTACAATTATCAGAAGCACTTTCAGCAGCTATTTCAATCAGAGAAAAAAATATGTCAGCTTTATTATTTTCGAGGTATTATTTTTCGATTATATTATTTATGTAAAATATTATATAATATTTTTTTTAGAGATATATCTTCATATAAATGGAATGAAGTACAAAATGTTATTGAAATTATAAGACTTTTAACAGCGGTTGTTATAGAAAAACCATTATTTTTATCAAATGTACATTGGGATTTTATTATAGTTTCATTACCATCTTGGTGTAAAACAGTCGAAATGAGTAAACATAACTACAAGTTATTACATGTTCTTGAATTTATTTCTGCTATATGTGATTTATATATTGCGTTTCATTCTTTTATAAAAAATGAAGAATTAGTTTCTCAACTAACGAAATCATTTGCAAATCCTGTTAGTGCATATTGTGATCTTTTTGCTGAAGATGTACATGTATCTCTTATTAATACCTGGATGTTTATAGCAGGTAAATTAATTTAATAATATCACCGTAAAAATATTAAATGTAAATATTTTTAGAAAAAGAAGTTGAATTAAAAAATACAAATTATATATTATTACCAGCGTTAGAAAAAATTGGAAAAATTGTATCACATTTTGAAGAAAATTATTTAATTCAAGTAGGTAATTTAAAATTACCAAAATGGCAAACGTTTATACAATTATGTGGAAATTTACTTAAAACACCTGTATCAGTATTACAACTATGGGGTTACCATGGTTTAAAGAGAGCTATTCCATCGTTAATTGCTTTAGATGAAAAAAATGTTTCTGATACAGAGCCTAGACAATATGGCTTATTAAGTTCACAGTTAGGACATGTATTATGTACTGTACAAGATGTAGTACAAATAATGCTTATGGAATTTAAGTAAGATTGTTTTTAATTCATTATATAATAGATTTTATTGTAATTTTTATTTTTAGATTAGGTGAAGAAAGTTGTAGGGTAGAATCTTTTACAGATTCTTACACGTTTACGTTCGGTTATCTTTTAATTTGGGATATTTTCTTAACATATTGTCAACAAGCATCGAATGATCTTCGTTATCAATATTCTAATTGGTTAAAATCGGGAGATTATTTAAAAAATTTATTAAATAATGTGTTTCGTTTAATGCCTACTGAAGTTTTACATTGTCCGGAAGGCAAAAAAAGCAGTACAATTGATTTGTTTACAATTGAACCTGCCTTCACCTTATCTGGTAATAATTTTTTGGTTTTTATAAATATATAAATTATATTTATATATTTTTTAAGATCCTCCAACGAGCGAACTTTTGGAACATGCAGTATGTTGGGTGTATGCAAGAGCTTTAGCACATCTTCCAGCGCTAGTTCGACAATGGTGGCAAGAAACTGAGACAAGAGCTGCTCATACAGCTGAACAAGTAACTGCTGCGCATGTTAGCCCGGTTTTAATTGCACATGAACTTAAGGATGTTACTGATAGACGACGAACTGCTGGAGATAATATGAGAGTATGTTTCTTTATATATTAAAACAAACACTAGATAATTAATTATAAATTATTTTAGGTATCAGTCCACCCATCTTCAAGGGAAGTTGTTGCAACGTATACCGTTGATGAAGCTTGTATGGAACTTGTGATAACATTACCAATTAATCATCCGTTAGGATCAGTTCACGTCGATTGCAGACAACAAATTGGTGGTACTGCCCAATGGCGTAATTGGGTAATGCAGTTAACTGTTTTTCTCACACATCAAGTAAGTAAATCACAAAAATATATGATTTATATGAAATAAAAATAATGTTTTAAAATTAAATTGCAGAATGGAAGAATTTGGGATGGTTTACTTCTATGGAAGAATAATTTAGATAAAAAATTCAACGGTGTCGAAGAATGTTACATTTGTTTCTCTGTGCTACATAATACAACATATCAATTGCCTAAGTTGTCTTGTCAGACTTGTAGAAAGAAATTCCATTCCCCTTGTCTTGTAAGTATTCATATTATTCAATTTAATTTCATTTAAATAACGATATTTTTTATTTCAGTTTAAATGGTTCAGTACCAGCAATAAATCAACTTGTCCGATATGCAGGAATTTATTTTAATTGATATTTTAAAAGTCTTTTTATAAGTGAGTTGTAATTATTTAAATCTTGTTAAATAAATGTAGTTTTAATTCCTTGAAAATATATTTTATTTTTTAAAGCATTTGATTGTTTTATTATAAATAAATCCTAATACAACTCTGTATATGTTTTGAAAATATATGGGGGAGGCCTGCTTTGTTATAATTCTATGAAATATAATTACAATTATATGCAATTAAGGTGTATACGAGATGTGGATCACGTTATATTTGATAACGTGCAGTATTCCACGTCAATCAACGAAAATTGCAATAAACGCAACATACAGCTGCAGGCAAGGTCATATTTGTCAAAAACGAAAAAGTGGGGTTAAGTTGTATAATTTTATAAGACGTAAGTAAAATCATATTCTTACCATTGTTGATTTATCATTTGTACAACAATTGTTATATACAATTATTTACGATATTTCATATTTAATTTTATAGAATGTTTGGGTTTATACGAAACACAGCAAATCGCTGTTATTTATCTGTACGTTCATTTTCAAGAAATAATGTTCGTTTTGAAAAATCACCTTCAACCACAACAAACGCCGCAGTAGATGCTGAAGTGCAACAAACTGGCAAATTAAGCGGTAAAACACATCGCGTCAATAATTTAGAAAAACGGTTTTTAGTTTGGTCCGGAAAATATAAAAGTATTGATGAAGTACCATCATTAGTAGCGTAAGTTTTATAAGAAATAATTATTTTACTATTTAATAATTTGATTTATTTATTAGTCCTGGAACAGTTGAAAGAGCCCGTAATAAAGCTCGCATTCGAATTGCTAATATTATGATGCTATTGACAGCCGTCGCTTGTATTGGTATGATTATAAGTGGAAAACGTGCTGCTGACAGAGGTGAATCCGTACAAAAAACAAATCTTGAATGGCACAGACGTGTCAAAGAAGAAGATGAAAAAGCCAAAGCTGCCGCGCAAAAATAAATTCATATTTATCTACAACTACCTCTACGATATTGTTGTAAATACTTTCTATATTTATTATTTTAGTAACTAGTGTTGTATTCAAGGGATTTTAAAATAAATTCTATGTAACCATTTTATTAGTTTTATATACAAATAAGGACGAATATTGGGGTTAAGACTTGCAAATATGTATTTATTTTATAAACGTAACAACAACGGTCAGACTTGTACGAGTTTTCCTAATAATTTTCAATAATATGTATATAAATTGTATAAAAACTACAAATTATGGAATTTATACACATGATTGAAAAGTAATAAGATATTACGAAATTCTACAATATACTAGAGAACATTTGTATACCTAACAAAAGCCTCAATTTTTGCTTCTGGTCATTTTTCATCGCTTGCATGAAAATATCCTCTACAGCGTTCGTTGAAAACTTTTGCTGTACGTTGTTTCACGACTTCTTCTACACCAAGTTCAACTTGTAATAAACGAAACTAAAATATTTATAATTATTTATTTGTTTGATAAGTTTATTACGATAATGTACCTTTGTTTGTTCAGCTCTTAATTGTTTTAATAAAGTTAAATCATCATTATTCTGTTCTCTTTGGTCTTTTAATATTTTAACTTTATTTGCTGATACAGTAATACATTTTTTAATAGCATTTTCTCTTTCAGTATGACCAATTTTTAATTCTTCATATAATTTCTTACAAGTATTATGACCATCGACTTGTTTTTTAAACGAATCGGTCGGTATACTAGTATTTAATTTATAAATTATTTTATCATCAATTGAGCGCATACTTTTTAATGCATCCTATAACATGTCGTAAAAGTAAGGTTAAGATTAATCGGTAAAAAAATTTTGTATGAACATTATATAATTTGAAGTTAAATATTTATCAATACAATAGTTCATTTATTTTTACCTGGAACTCTAAAAAATCTCCGCATTCTACAATTACATTTGCTGACATTTTATAAAAATTGTTTTCACTTTCAACTTTCAGTTATTTCTTTTTAATAATTTCTCATGCGCATCAAACTGCGCTGGTAATTACATGGCGGAATATATAACCGAATATATTACGGGAATAAAAGAAAATTTCATAAAATTTATTTTTAAAAAGACACAGGAATAAATAATATAAAATTTATATAATAATATACATTAATTGTTTAGTTTTGGTTGAAAACTTTGCGCGGTTCTTCTTCTCCAATGCATTTCATTGAAGGATATTTCTTTCTGACTGTGATCGGAAGTTAGATTATTAACAATAACGCTTTGTTTATAATTTATTACAGATGATTCGTCGATATTATATTTAACTGGTTGTAATTCTGTGTATTGTTTTATATTTGTATCATTTACTTCGGGTTCAGTATCATTACAATTTGATTTTATAGCGTTATTTGTATACGTAGATGGTAATTTAAATTTAATATTTTTAATAACAGCATGTTTTTTATGTTCAAACGATGTTTCATAATGTAACGGTGTATCAGGCGTTAATATTTTTTTACAAATTTCTAACGAATCCTTCTCATTTACATTTTTTATCGGAATTTTATTAGCGTTAATATTATTATCTATTATTTTATCATTTTTTATTGATGTTGTATTCATAGGTAATAAAATTTTCTGACAAATATTTAATGATTCTTTCATATCGTAAGGCTTCATTGATTGTATCCTTGGAAGGGACTCTTCATTATATTCCCTTTTTAAAATATTGTAATTATTTTTGAAAGCATCTGTTTTAAATGCAAGTTTGAACGGGCCGTTTATAACAGGCACTGCATTACGAATTGTTGGTATATCTACAGGATTTGGAGGTGCAGTTGATTTATTAGACATTTTAATAACGTTAATTGCATTTGGATTTTCAGGACATGGTTTTAACTTATTTTCGTCTTTATCTTCAGTTTCAATTATTTTTTTATTTGATTTAATAGACGCGTTCGATTCATTTACTATTTTTTTACTTGCGGATTTTATTTCATTTACATCTTTTATTGAATGCGTATTTTTTAAATGACGTTCTAAATTATCTTTTCTACAAAATTTAATCGAACATAGTTTACAACCAAATGGTTTAACATCTAGAAAAATAAATGATTATAACTTTGAATTATAATAATATTTGTATGTTTACCTAGATGACTTAAACTATGTCTTTTAAGATCTTTGATTTTTGAAAAATTTTTAGAACATTTTTGGCAATTATAAGGCCTTTCTTTGTTATGACATTTACTATGTGATACTAATGCCCATTTATTTCCGAATTTTTTTCCGCATTCTTCACACATATAGATTTTATCTTCTAAAAATTATTAATTTGTAAATTTAATATATTATAAATATTATGAAATTATTACTTGAATGTGTTGCAAGATGTTTAGTTAAGTTTGATTTATTATTAAATTTAGTTCCACACTCTTTACATGAATATGGTTGCTCTCCACTATGCAATCGAAAATGTCCAGTTAAAGCATCTTTATTTGTGAAGCTTTTACCACATTCAGTACAAGCAAACGGTCGCTCGCCTATAATATATATAATTTATAAAAAAATGTATTTTTTAAATAAATATTTATTAAAACCTGAATGAATTTTCGAATGGCGATTTAATTTACTTTTCTGGGTAAATGTTTTATGACATTTGGAACAACTGAACGGTCGTATTCCAGTATGTTTTAATTTATGAGCCTCTAAATGTGATTTACTTATAAAACCTTTATTACATATTTCGCATTTTAATGGTTTTTCAATACCACCACAATATGAATGATATTTAACACTTGCATTTGTGTTAAAAGTCTTCGTACATATTGTGCATTTATACGTAGTGGGTGATTCTAAAAATTATTTATTTTTTTAACTGATATATGATGAATATTATATGAAATATTTTACTAACTTGATATAATAATAATATGAGGTATTTTATTATGTATTTCACAGTCTTCGATATTTTCTACTTCATTTGTTGCTTTTGTTTCTGTTGTAACTATTTTTGTTTCATTGTGAACTTTTGTATCATATTTTATAACACTAGTATTACTATTTGATTTTAAAGTGTTTTTATCAACTATTGTTGTATTATTACATATTTTACACCCTGTCTCCTCTTGTAGTAAACATATTCGACACTTTTTATGTCCACATGTGTCTTGGATCAGTCGATTAGTCGATTCGTTTATATTATTTTTACATTGTGGACATATATTTTCATTCATACTGCGCTAAATTTTCTACATTTTAACTAATGAAATACGTAAACATTGTATGTGAATACTACATAGACAAGAATTAGTCTGTGACGTAGTGAGGGCAGGAATTATTTTATTACCAACTACATTTAGCAGGAAATATATTCCCTATGTAATTCATAAACATAACCTTATATATTTGTTTGTAAATAACGAATAATGAATTTACGGATAGTATGTTCTGATATAATTAAACTTAAAGGTGATACATTTTATTTAATAAATAAATATTTCATTTTATTTAGACTAAACGCATTTTTTTTATAGATTCAATCAAGAATTAAAAAAAATTGAATATGGCTGTAATGCATAGAGCACTTTTTACATGGTTCATATTTTTAGTATTCATGGTATTATTATGTTTACGACTAGAATCTCGAACACATTGGAATTGGTTTATAATATTTTTGCCAATGTGGGTTTATGATTCCATCTTATTAATTTATGTTTTATTCCATTTAATTTCGCATTGTAAACATGGTGTAGCTAATATAAGAAGTTCTTTACATAAAAATATTTTATATGTATGTGCAATTGTTTTAAAAATGGCAGCACAGATAGTCATTTGTTTAAAATTAGAATATCAATCATTGAATATATCTATTTATCATATGTTTATACCTGTATGGTTGTTATTACCTGTTATTGTAACTGATGTATTTGTAATGTTATTTAAATATAGTAGATATTAATTATTTATAATAAATTTTGTATTATTTA
Organism: Pogonus chalceus; assembly: GCA_002278615.1. NCBI lineage: Eukaryota > Metazoa > Arthropoda > Insecta > Coleoptera > Carabidae > Pogonus > Pogonus chalceus. The sequence continues at coordinate 277,524 of CM008233.1, read as the reverse complement.
TAAATAATAAAATAATTATAAATATATTTCTTAGATATGAAAGTATGGAGTGACCCATTCGAACGAAAAAAATAATATAACGAAAATCTCTAATATATATTAAAATTATTTTATACATATAGATTATATAAGTATGTATCTATATTAGTTAATTAAAATAATTCTATTAACTCAATTTGATAAAAAATATCACGAAGAGCTTAATTTGTAAGGTACAATCATATTCACAAAGCTAGGGAAGAGAAATTTTCTCTTATGTACAAAATATTACAAAATGTACACGCTTATATATTACTATTCATCATCATCACACACGTCTAAGAAAACATCGAAAGCTTCCCGGTTACAGTTTCCATCTGCGTTGAACACATATTTGTGAAATGTGCCATCCAAACAGATAGCTAATCAAAAATATAGTTGTAAATAATACATTTTAATTGTATGCTTAATGTTTATAGAATATATTATATAATTTACAGTGACTAGCAAATTGTTTCTTTATTTATTAGCTTGTTAAGACTAATGCATCATACTAAAATCGATCTTTAACTGAACTTTTAATCAGTCTTTCACCTATTAATCAGTTTTTAATTTTACTTTTTAATGAGACTGTAATCAATTTATTTATTTAATAGCTTGTTAAGACTAATGCATTAAATTTATCTTTGACTGAATTTTTGATCAGTCTTCAACCTAATTATTAATCAGTCTTTAACTTAACTCTTGATCAATTTTTAACGGTCTTAACTTTTGGTCAGTCTTTAACAAATTTATTTCTGTGTTAGCTTGGAAAGATTAGTACATGAAACTGGACCCGGTCTGTAAATGAGCTTTTAATCAGTCTTTAATCTAACTATTAATCAGGCTTTAACTTAACTCATGATCAATCTTTAACGGTCTTAACTTTAGTTCGGTCTTTAACAAATTTATTTATGATCTAGTTTGGAAAAATTAGTATATGAAACTGGGACTGGTCTGTAAATGAGCTATAAATCAAACTTTAATCTAACTATTAATCAGTCTTTAACCTAATTTTTGAATTATCTTTAACCAATTTATATATTTATTAGTTAGTTAAGATTAGTGCATAAAACTGAGATCGGTCTTAAATCGAACTTTTTATCAGTTTTTAACCTAATTACTAATCAGTCTTTAATCTAACTATTGATCAGTCTTTAACTTAAGTTTTGAACAGGCTTTAATCAATTTATTTAATAGTTTATTAAGATTAATGTATGAAACAGAGATCGGTCTTTGACCTAATTTTTGATCAATCTTTAACCAATTTATTAATTTGCTTGTTAAGATTTCTTGAAACTGAGATCGGTCAGTAATTAGGCTTTTAATCATTCTTCAAACTTTCTATTAATGTCTTTATCTTAATTTTTTATCAGTATTTAACCAGTTTATTTATTAATTAGCTAGTTAAGATTGTGAGCATGATACTGAGATCAATCTTAAACTAAACTCTTAATCAATCTCTAACCTTACTTTTTAATCAGTCTTTGACGTATGATCAGTCTTTAACTTAATTTTTGATCAGTCCTTAACCTAACTTTTGATGAATCTTTAACCTAGCTGTTGTTTTTTTTGCTAATCACTGAATAATTAAATAAATAGTACTCACCAATAACTGATCGATTAGTACCGAACGCACAAATACACGCACATTCTGGTGGTACTGTGAAAGTAGCTAAAGCCCATTGTGAATCCCCGTAATTACCTAAAATCCCGATTTTCGACAACCTATAAAAGATATTAAAAATGCATTCCCTTTAAACTACAAAGCAGATAAACTTACGAAGATCTCCGATTTAAATGTGTGTCCTTGAGTGCAAAGGTATGTATAGTTCCTTTATCACTTGAACAGCAAAGAAATTCCGAATCTCTACTGAAATTAATACTACAACAGGAATATTTAATAATAATTTAATGTAAAATTCTAATAAATTACCAATAAAGTGTAGCAGTATCGGAACCTCGTCGTAATTCAACAAATAGATTTTTTTTAATTGTGTCCCAAACACGAATTAATGTACCTTTATTTGAAGCTGTTGCAACTAAAGTACCTTGTTGGTTTAATGCTAAACAAGCTAATTCACCTTGGTGGGCATTGATCGACACAGGAGCACTTGAAATACCCATTTCCGTGTTTGATAAATCCTATAAACAACATATATTTATATAATCTGCCAATAAAAAACAAAAAATATGACTTACTACAAGTTGAATGCTACCCAATTTGTGACCAGGAAAAACTAATAATTGACGTTCAGCGGATGCCAGAGGACTCAATTCACATAAACCTTTAGGATTATCCCTAGTTTCCAAAGAAAATAATCTTTGTGTAGGAGTTGGAAACGAAAATACGTGAATTTGTCTCATTAAAGCTACTACCATTCTAAAACATATGAAACATTAGTAATTCATAATTAAATCAAATTAAAATATTACTTGTCTTTTCGTAAACGAACTGCACGAACAGACGATGGAAATGTTAATTCTAAGATAAATTTTTTAGCTGCATCATCGTATATTAAAAGAGTATTATCTGCAAATTTTGGACGAGATCCCCCTGATATAATAGCTATTAAATTTGTTCTTTGCAACATTTCACATTGTAAAACACTTCCAACTAATTCAACATCTATAAATAAATAAATAAATAAAAATTTTAAATAAAGTAATATTATTATAAATAATTTACCGTAATGTGTTTTTTCAACCAATGGATCTACGTTATAAATTCGTAAACCACTTTCCATACAGCAAGCAAAACATCCTAAAATTATTGACAATGAAATGAAAAATGTTATTCATATATAATGATTGAAATATTTTACCTTGATCTTGGTTAAATTTTAAACTTATGACACCTCGTTCGCTTGTCATGTTTTCTATTAGCTTCATTTATAAAATTATTGTAAAGATATATAAAATTAAATAAACGTTTTAATAATAAACATTTTACTTGTAATAAACATACGTCATATAACCTTCCTGCATGTTGACAAATATGTAAAGCATTTGCACACAATAAACTTCTTCTATCGAAAACAAAGAACAGCTGATATAAAGCTCTTTATACACTAGCGTAAAATGCGACGTATAAATATATTTATGTTTATTTATTTATTTATTTCCTGTTAATTTACGAATGTATAAATACTTATTTGATTTTATTTACAACGATTTCTTTTACTTCATTATTACACTTAACTAATTTTCTTCTAAGAACTATACGATATATTAAAAAAGATATATTACTGTATATATACTTCAAAGTAAAACTCGTACAGCAAATATTTCAAAACATTTACATTAAGTCGTTTTACGATCTTATTTTAATTAATAAGAAATTAAAACATAAAAATACATAGTTAAACTATTTATTAATTTGTATTTTTATGAATTTTAAGTTTCATATAAGGTTTTTTTCAAGTTGCTCGACTATAAAAATATATATTTTCGTAGGACATTTCTGATAATACTGTATTTAATATCGACTTCTAATAATAATTTTTCCAATGTTTAAATTTTAATATCATTTTAAAGTGATAAACAATAAAATTCTGACTAATTTTAAAAGTTACGATGTATTTAAAAGAAGGTTGAGAGATTTAAATATTTAAACAAGTATATATTAAATAAAAAATACAAACAAATCATAGTAAAAAAATAAAAACATGTTTTAATAA
>CM008233.1:209542-225543 GCA_002278615.1 Pogonus chalceus | reverse complement strand
TAGAATTTGAACAAAATTCTGCTAATAAATAAATTATTGATAAAATTTAAGCTATAAAAATTTTATAGATTTAAATAATAATTTACAATGGAAAATTTTAAATATTAAATATTTGACAATTTTTTACTTAAAAATAACAGAAATGTTTAAAAAAAAATATTGTTTCTAAGTAGAATAAATTACGAAAAACTTCGCGATTATTAATTTTCTAAATTTCATTTAAAATCAACAATAGAATGTCTTAAAATTGAATAATATTTGATGAAATAAAAGTTGTATGTATGTATGTATGTATATAAAAACTTTGAAATAAACTGTATAATAAATATAATATATAAAAGACACAGTAATAATAATATATAAGTATATAATATAATAGGTAATAGTTAAGATTTTGTGCTGAATCACTATAATAGAATATTTTTACAACATGTAATACATTGACAAACATCTAAAAACACCAATTGACAAAGAGATTTTTTAAGTCTATGTCCCTCCTAATAAATGTTAAACATTTACTTTTTGATAAAAATTATCCCATTCGATTTTACAAATATCATATTTTTGTTCATTTTTTAAATATTTTTACACAGATTTTTTAAGTAAATGTGTCGTCTACAATAGGAACATGTATCTTATGAATTAATACTAGATTATTATTATATTATTTACATTGAAAAACAAACAGTTTTAATTTTTTTATTGCAAACATTCTGCTTTTTGACTTTCCAAAAATACTTTCAGTCTACGCAGGAAGGAATCTGTTGCAAGGCTCTCTATTTAATCACAATGTTCATACAACATACTGTACGCCATATTTATTTATATTTACTATCCTATTTCACCAAACCTTCTTTTTCTTTCTATTTGATTTGCTTTTTTGTTTTACACTAAAAAATATCAATTCTTATTTTATATCATTCCCTCCTTTTACTCCAAATAGTTTTTTTTTTAAATTATACATTTCTTTTTAGTTTCTATCACAAATAAAACTAAAATTGATANCATATTAATTTGAAAAGTGTTTTTAAAAAATATTCCTTATTTATATCCAGAAAAATATTAAAAACATTCTAGAAAAAAATTTAATGAATTTATCTTCGCTCGGCTTGTTTGGAAATAAATTTAAAATTATGTGTTAAACTATATATTATTTTAAATTTATTACTAGTTAAAAGATAATATTTTAATTTATAGAATTTTTTTATCATTTAATAACATAATAATTATTATATTTGAAATAAAATTGTAATAAATATTGCTTTATTTTAGAAGAGTTTTCAAAGGTTGGTATGACGATATTAGATATTTCATTTTTTACAATATAACATAACCTATATCTTTATTCCAAGTACCAATCTGTCTTCTTATTATTAACAAACAAACAAAAAACACAAGTGTCATTTTATTTACACTGCATATTTTTGATTTAACATTTTATTAACTATTATTTATTATTAAAAAAGTTAATAATAATATGATCACACGTTTTAAAGAATCGATTGATTATATAGGGCTGGACTTTTTACAAATGATTGTAAAATATTTATTAAAAATTTATAAATATTATTGCTAATTATTTTCCGATTTATTTTATTCAAAATTGTTTTATAAATTTTTAATAATCAGTTTACTATTTCACGTTACATTGTAAATTTAATTTATTATAATACGTTTATAATACCATAAACTACTGACATTTCATAAAAGTATTTTTATTCATTTTATTTTATCACTTAATCCAAATACGAATAAATGTTCAGCACATTTACGGACAAAATTTTCCTCGATTTGTAGTTCTATTGTTTTTATTTTTAATAAAATCGTTATTGTTATGTTTACATCGAAATTTACAATAATTATAATTGACTTTTTATATAAATGACAATCTAGTTAACTATAGTAAAAACAAAAACGTTCGAAAATTTTAATGATGCTTTTTTTTCTTTAAAATATTTCGATGTAAAGATAACCTTATTTTTTTAGGACTTTCTTTGATTTTAATTGTACATGAGTATATTTTTTCGATTTAAAAGTATTATATCTATATTATTGAGTATATTATTGAGTAAAATTGACTAATATGTCGTCATTGTTTAAAAATTATTGCTATTAATTAATAACGTAAAATTTGTATGTTTCAGATAATGGATCGGTGTTCTGTCTATTGATAAAATGAAGGTAAGTTATAGTATATTATTTATTATTTATGTGTTTAGGATGCAAATATATCTGTAAAAATACTGTAAAATTCTGGCATTCAGGGATTATTGGACATTTAACATGTTGTACATGAATAAAAAAATAAATTTATTTTATTTATTATGCTGAGCATTTATCGGTAGAAGAAATACGTTCGATATAAATATTTACATACATGTTTATTCCAGAAAAAAAAAATGAACGTATTTCTTGTAGAATATAATATTAAAATCTAGTTTTAAAATGTTATTATATGAGGTACATCAATTGGCACAAGATATATTAGTTCCATATATAAAACTATCATAAAATTATTATAATTCACATTGTTTTCTCTCTATATATATATTATTATATTTATCTATTTTATATTTATTATTTCGATGTTTTTTTTTTTGACATACACACTGTATGGATCTAACAGTGTTTTTATTTATTTTTTTAATAATCATTTTATATTATAAAATGGCAGAAACATATAAAATTGACTAATATTTATGACTAGCAGGAACAATATATTGATTGCTGGTAACTCACAAAATGTTTATTAAAGCTTGCGCCTGCATTAAAAATTAATATAAAAACTGTCACCGTCAAAATTATATCAAAAATATATAAATTATAGAAATACTTTTAAGTATTTAATGCGTAAAAAATAAGGTGAAATATCTTTTTTCTAAAACATATAAAAAATTAAGTACTTATACGAGATAAAAATTCTAAATAAAATACATTTTATATACGTATTTATGTTTATACGTAATTATTTTTGTTATTTTATATACAAAATAATTCGATGTTAAGGCCTGATTAAACTAAATACAATTTTTTGTTTGGGAAAAATTATTTGATATCGAAATTATGCAGTTTAAACATGCTGGAACAAGTTAATTGTTGCACTATTTTGAAGTAACAGTATATCAGTATTTTTATATGCAATGTGTTTAATATTTATATATAATAATAGGTCCTTTTTTGTTATTTTTTTATTAGGAGAGTTAAAGAAAAATATATTGCTAAAAATAATTTAGATTTTGATATTAATTTGACAAGGGAGTGTTTGAATATGCTACAGGTTTAGTAAGTTAAGTGTATTGGTAACACTGCTCAATTTTTAGAAGATAAGTAAGATGTAAGTAATAGATATAATTTGGGGTTAACCAGAAAGGAAATATAAAATATACAAGAATTTCAGCTATAAANGTCCTGTATTTGTTTAAAAATAAATTAACAATTTATTCTGGAAAGCATATATAACAATTTATAAATAAATATTTATTAAATCCAAAAAAATTTCAAATTAATTTATTTTTTCTATTAGTTCACGGATATATTTATCGTAAAAGTATAAATATATACAAAAAATTAAAGAACCCTTTATTATATAATAAATAAAATAAAAAACTGACTGATAATAAAAAAATCTATTGAAAATAATCTCCGATATCAGAGAAAAATGTTTCCCAAACATTAAAACTATCTCTCACCTGGAACCAAAATGAAACCCAGTTTAACGAGGTGTATGAATATGCGTTGTCAAATGTTTCGATAAATAATCAGCTCTTGCGAAACATTTCCCGCACATTTCACAATGGTAAGGGCGCTCTCCAGTATGGATACGAAGATGTCTGGTTAAGTCGCTTTTGCCTCCAAAAGCGCGACCGCAAAATAGACACACGAATGGTCGCTCACCGGTATGTTTTCGGACGTGCAGTTTGAGATTTTCTTTGGAGCGGACGCATTTTCCGCAGAATGGGCACGCGAACCTAGAATTACAGATTTATTAGGATTTATTTGAAATGTGTAATATGCTTATGCATTTTTAATAAAACTCATATAGTTTAAGCATAATAATATAAGGATAATCGAGCTTTGCTCAGGATTTCCACAATAAATTGCTAAAATGACGGATTATTCTGTGGTTAGAGTACTTTGAATATATGTTTTCTAATAAATTTTGGTATAAAAATACCATTCTCGCCATAATTTTCTCATTTAAAAATGATTTCTCTTAAGTTTGAGCATAAAACTGTGAAGAGACACAAGTTGGCATGTGTATTTATATGACGACCGGTAATACGCTCTAAGAAATTCTTAAATATTTATACCAAAACTCACTACAGAACATACGTATTCTGAAAAAGAACCAATGAAAATAAAATATATCAATATAGATGTATCCAAATTACTGCAGAACTATATAAAGCAATCAGATGTTCCGCTTATTACCGTTCGTCATATAAATATAAACGTTAACTTGTTTCGGCTCACAGTTTTATGCTAAAATCAATTAAACATGGAATAAATTAAGAAAATTAAGGCCGGAATGGTATTCCTTATATTAAAATCTATAAAAAACATATAATGCATATAATTTTGAGTAAATATACTGCCTTAAATTATAGTTTTTTAAAATATATATTTCATTTTGTATTGAAATAAACATATAGTTATTGTATACTTTGCAGTTGTGCAGGAAAGACTAAATACGATAGTGCCAGGTGCACCCATTCTCCATAAGCTGAAAAGTCTGCAAGTTTTTTGGAATTATTTTTGTTACCAATTGTTTTAATAGTAATTATACTATATATTTTTGATCGATAATATAAGGGCTATCTTGTATCAACTTTTGGTTGAAATTAATCAACCGAAATATGTACTTCACTGATAGACTCCATTATTATTTTTACAGTAATTTGATAAAAATATTGCAGATATTTTAATGTAATTAAAATTTTTAAATAAAAATAATTCAAATTTTAATGTGCCCCATTTCGGTTAAAAATAATCAACCACTTATAGTAGTTTTTCGTGACTCTATTTATAATTTTAAATGATTATTTTTAAATTTTTCAACGTTTTGAGAAATAATATAATAAATAAAAAATATATACATATATATTATCTTCGATCTTGTCCATTATATTTGTAATTATGAAAAATAAAAGATAATTTAAAGTTAAAAGCACCAAGATTGGTAAAACTACAAAAAAACATGAATTTTACAATGGGGTGGCTACTAGGAAAAAACTTTGTATTAGTTAAGTTAAAAAAATCAAACAACTAAAGTTTGCTAAAACACTTATTAATAAGGATTTAAATTATTGTTTAATTGAACGACTAAAAAATTTTGGGTACCCCTCAATACTGAATTTATTTCTCCATTTAATGATGCACTTTATCTTTGAGCAAAAGACAAAATATAATTTTAATAGATAAAGAAAATTTGCTGCAATAGTAAAGTTAAAAAAAAAAAAAGAATACCTTCGTTCTCGTTGTCTTTCAGCAGCATCCATCCTCAAAAAGCTCAAAATCGAGGCTTCTTGAGCAGTCCGATTCTCCAAATTACCGCTACTTGAGCCAACCCCCGTTAAAGAGAATGCAATCGAATCAATTGTATCATCCTGATCCAAATCACCTCTAGTATTAGTAATTTTCTCTGAGTCCGTCGACATGTTCTCTGTTCCATCGTCTGGATAAGTAACTTCTTTTTTAATAGTTATTTGAGGTATCGTTGGATCAGCTGCAGTTGTTGTCTCGTTAGAGGAGCTTGACACTTGGTTACTTCCGCTTTCAGCGGTTGCATCTTCTTTATTACTGGGGTTTGGTTGGTTTCCGTTCTCGGATATTGGTACATCACTATCGTAGTTACTAGCTCCATGGCTACTTTCTGTATTTACAAGAATATCGGATTTGCCGTGAAGACGTTCTAAAGCATGATTTAGACGATGTTTTTTGAAGGATTTGAGGTAACGAAATTGCATTCCGCAGACATCACAGGAGAAGAGTTTGTCTGCTGGTAAACGGGCGCGGTGATTCTGCTCTCGGTGTTTTATATAAGCTGATCGATACCTATAAATTCGATAATTAATTAAATATAACAACGATTAATTGGTGACATTTCGACGAACCTATAACTTTGTCCACACTGATCGCAAACAAACGGCTTATCGTCAGCTCCGAAATGACCTAACGCCAGATGCTGCAAAGCAGTGTGTTGCTCCAGGAGCCATAACGACGGAAACGCTGCTAAACAAACTGGACACCGGAAACTAGCGTCATCAGCAGTTGCTGTTGCCGTGGCTGCTGCAGCACAAGCAGCTGCAGCTGCCGCGGCGGCTGCTGTTGTTCCCAAGAGAGCGGGATGAAGTAATCCTAATAATCGGGAAGATGTTTCATCTAAATTTGAACCAGATCCGGTGCCTGGAAAAGTGGGAAATGGAAATGCGAAAGGCGTTGATGAACGGCTACTGTGAGCGCTTGTTGTGGACGGGTGTTCCACCATTGGGGAGCCGAAACAGCGCTCTAATTCGAGGGCCATCTACAAAAATTATATCATCTTATCATATATAAATCCAAAAATCATTGGTACAATTTATTGCTATAGCAGATAAATGAAAATTATATAGTCTAATTGAAAGACGTCTGTTATAATTACATTGAAATAATTTAATGCAAATATCAGATTATATCTCCAATTTCTAAAATTATATAGAATATATGCTTAGAATTACAATATATTGATTTTATCAACAAAATGCTCGCATGATTGGAGAAAATATTCAATTTATAAACACTGATAAATAATACTGAAAATAAAACTAAAAACTAAGATAAACTATATACTATATACTCTCGCAACTGATGACGGGAATAGAGTGAGTTCTAGAAACGTTTTGCTTTTAATAAAAATTAAAGAAATTTTATTTCTGTAATTTTTATTTTATTGGAACTGACAATGAATACATTCCTATTAAAAGTTTCTAATAAGGAGTTGCCATTGTCAACAAATCCCTTTATACTATAAACTTATCGATAAATAAATAAATAATTAGCGAAAATGCAGTTTCTACTTAATATCTCTTTCCGTTTAAGAGATATTCGCAAAAAAATGTGAAAAATCCAAAATCAAGAAAAATCACTTGCATTAAACTTATTTAGTATTAATTGAAAGGAAATTAAATGATGCATGAAGATGTAAAATTTTAACTTTCAGATATTCGCAAAAATAGTTCTTAATTCGAAAAACATGTATAATCTTACTATTTTTTGCAAAATACAATTAATTTTCCTATAAATACAGAAACTATAAACTAATAGATAAGGAATTAAAAGACTAAATTTCAATTTTATATATATTTTCGTTCTCAAGATATTCGCAAAAACATGAATATTCCAAAATCTAAAAAAATTGCTTATTATTTTTACAAAATTCTACGATATTTTCAAAGGCATAATATATCAATAGAAACCCGAGTCGAAATTTAACGCGTAAATAGAGCCTCCTAAGGTAGGTTTTCTGTCGGACCTCTGGGCTCAAAGTCAGTTCTATTCCCATGTTAAATTAGGTCCGACTTTAAGCCCCAAAATGGTACAAATTTCCGTTTTCATCACTTTGGGGTTTAAAGTCGGACCTGAATGGAATAAAAATTAGAGCGTACTTTGGACCCCTAGAATCTACTATAATAATAATAGTATATTATTATTATTATTGTTATTAATAACTAATAATAACTAATAGTAATAATCAGCTTTATAATTATTAATATAATTATAATTGATAGTATACTATATCAATAATTTTTTTAACTTGAATTGATAAGAAAATATTAATTTTTAATATCGCCGGACTTAGCGGTCCTAAATCGGATCTCTCGATGAACAGCAGGACCTCAGAGTCGAATGTAGGTGCTAGTAAGACTACTGGGCTCTAAATGGGCTCTATTCCCGCCTACTAGGCTCTAAACAGGCTCTATTCTGAATTAGAGGGAGCAATATCGGCTTTAAATTTCGACTCGGAAAGGTATAAGAATAAAGTAAAGTAAAGTATTTCCGTGAAATTCACAAAAAATTAAACTTTTTAAATTTTTTCTGATTTTTAAAACTTTTGATATATTTTTTTATCAGACATACCATACAGGGATGAATAGGGAATTAAATAGTAAATAAAAATCTTAAATTAACATTTAATATATATTCCCTTTCGCAAGATTTAAATCTTCCAAAGCTGAAATAAAATGCTGATGCATAAAGAAATAATTATCTCAAAATTTATTAAATTTTTATAGGTATGAAATTCTTCATTTTAAAGGAAATTTAATAACTCATACAGATCCAAATTTTCAGATTAATAATATAATTCCATTTTTAAAAATTTAACTTCCCAAAAAATATTTTGTAAAACAAAGTTTGAAATAGTCTATTATTTATGTATTTAATTTTAAATGTCTAATTACAGCTGCATTTAGCAATTGCAGTTGCAAAATATTTATTCTGTAAGTTCATAAGAAAATAAAACATCAATATAAATATTAAAAGCGTACGCATATGAGTCCAAAGCCGAAGATTATTACCTAATTTTGGAGGTCAAAGCCTAATTAAATTAAAGAAACACGTTTGATATGGATATCATACATCAGTATTTAAAAAACTGTGGTGACAATCAGACGTTTTTAGTGTATCAGTGCCTTATAATTCTTCATGAAACAAGGTAAATTCATATTAATCAATAATTATTAATAACTAAAAGGTAATAGAAACACAAACGAATATATTTTACAACTTTTATTTGTCAAAATTTTTATTTTACAGCTATGATATGCATTTTTTGTTTTCAAAACAGCATAAACTTATAAGCATCGCAGGCAAAGTGACAAAAAAAAATAAATATAAAACAAATAATTGTGTTAAGTGTGAACGTGTGTTGTGTTTACAATTGCCAAAATTTATAAATTTATAGTATTTTGGTGATAAAACAAAAATCACTAATTTTACAAAGCGAATATATCACATAAAATTAATTTTTTTAAGGTTACATTAAGCGGTACTTTGAAAATTTTTTAAACATTTTTGAGAATCTATAAAATTAATTCTAGTCGTACCAACTTTTTAAAATAATAATTAATTCATCTATATGTGTAGTGTAGAGTGATTTATATATTATATATGTATTTTATCAGGAACTCGACAAATAAATTATAATTTCATAATTGCCTTTTTCTATAGCTAACAAAAATTGCAAATATATAAGTACATTTAAAATAAATTTGCAAATTATTATGACAATTATGAAATATATTAATATTTTTTTTTAATATGTACATATTAATTATTAGACAACTGTAGATTACTTACAATAATAAACAATTTAATTTGATTAACATTTTTAAACAAAGATATGTTATTAGTTATTTTAAAACGAAATTTTGAATCTACAATTGACTAAATATACACAATATCAAGGAACTCTTATTAAACGAAAATATACAATAATAACAGAAGTACATCTTATTATATATACGTAGATATGTATAAATTTCTAATATTTATAACTTAATTATGAAAATTTAGAGTTCCAAGATACATAAAACAGGAATGTGTTAAATATATTCATTTCGATCCAAGTGTAACTAATTTCATAGTTATTCCGCCATTTAAAAACAATTGCCTTGCGTCAAAATATGGATCATTAAAATAAAATTTTTAATTTACAATTTAGCACCAAATTTGTGTAATATTTCGACAATTGTATACTGTAATAAAAATTCTATAATTTGTAACGACGTACAAATAGTCATATTTATTTATTTTTCTGTTTTTTTTCTTTAAATATTATTATAAAATAAACAAATAACAGCAAAAACAATTTGGTAGTATTGGCACTCCACTGTTTATTAGTAAATATTTTGTAGTAGTTAGTTGATATCTGTAAATTATATCAATATGTATATTGTTAAAAACGAGGTTTTATTGTGAACTGTAAAATATAAAATGGTAGGTAATAATTCTAGTATAAAAATTGGCCGTTAAGACTTGACAATTTACTCTTGACAAGCCCTAACACGACCGCTACTTATATCTACTTTTTATAATGTATGTTTGTTTGTTTGTTTATTGTATTGAACATTTCTATTGTTTATTGGAAGTGAGTGACCCTGAGCTACCATGGGATTAAATTAAAATTTTTATTTATTATTGCAACGAAATATTTTTGAAAAATTTTGCAATTTTGACTTCGTATAGGGAATAAGTTACATTATTTTATATATTTTATTACGTAAAAACGCTATTTTTTAAGCGTGCGCTATTTACTTAAAAAAATAATCTACTCCAATATAAACTCGTCAATATTTAGTTGAATAATTTTATTTAAAAATTAATTAAATAACTAAATAATGTCCGTTAACAAAACGTTATTAAATATTTTAGAAATAGTAAAAAAATCCAGAAATTATAATTTTCAAATGGGCAAGTATTTTAACGTAAAAATTATTGTTAATATCTGTTCCAGTATAAATAAATAACGTACGCTATTATAACGTTATGCATAATTTAAATAGTATCGTATTAAGTACTGGAAAAATCTTTTGTTAAAGCGCTATTAGAATTTTTATTTAAAAATTTGTTGAAATACTAAATACCGTACGCTAATAAACCGTTATAAATTATACCGATATTACCTATAAATATGTTTCAATATAAATGGTTGAAATACCAAAATAACGTACGTTAATAAAACGTTATTAAATATTTTTTTAAATGGTAAAAAAATTTTAAGATTATTATTTTCAAATGGGCAAGTATTTTAACGTAAAAATTCTTTTTAGTATCTGTTCCAGTATAAATAAATAACGTACGCTATTATAACGTTATGCATAATTTAAATAGTATCGTATTAAGTACTGGAAAAATCTTTTGTTAAAGCGCTATTAGAATTTTTATTTAAAAATTTGTTGAAATACTAAATACCGTACGCTAATAAACCGTTATAAATTATACCGATATTACCTATAAATATGTTTCAATATAAATGGTTGAAATACCAAAATAACGTACGTTAATAAAACGTTATTAAATATTTTTTTAAATGGCAAAAAAATTCTAAAATTATAATCTGTTCCAGTATAAATAAATAACGTACGCTATTATAACGTTATACATAATTTAAATATTATCATATTAAGTACTGAAAAATCTTTATTTAAAAAATTGTTGAAATACTAAATACCGTACGCTAATAAACCGTTATAAATTATACCGATATTACCTATAAATATGTTTCAATATAAATGGTTGAAATACCAAAATAACGTACGTTAATAAAACGTTATTAAATATTTTTTTAAATGGCAAAAAAATTCTAAAATTATAATCTGTTCCAGTATAAATAAATAACGTACGCTATTATAACGTTATACATAATTTAAATATTATCATATTAAGTACTGGAAAATCTTTATTTAAAAAATTGTTGAAATACTAAATACCGTACGCTAAGAAACCGTTATATTACCGATAAATATGTTTCAATACCAAAATAACGTACGTTAACAAAACATTAATCATAATTTCTGTTATATTAATAATAGACAAACAATTAATAAATATAAAACAAAATGTATCTTTTACTATTTTAAAAAAATTGACTGCCATTTTAAATTTAAAAAAATATCGTACGTTAACAAACCGCTATTTATTACAAGAATTTAAATATCTATACAAAAGAAAATAAATTATACTTCCTGATCGTTTTAACTAATAACCCTTTTTAAATACGAATATATTTTACAATTTGACTGTTCCTCATATTATTTAATAATAACGTACGTACGTTAAAAGATCGCTGATTGTTAGAAAAACTTATATTTTCAAAAATAAAAAATATATATCAATTTTTTTCAAATACAAATATATTTTATATTTTGACTGAATTTCATAGTATTTAATTATATAAAATAACGTACGTACGTTAACAGATTGGTATGAAAATATAAAAAATAACGTACGCTAACAAAACGATATTTATTCCAAACATTTAAGTATTTATAAATTTGAAAGTAGTTGTAATTTTATACATTTATCGTATTAGTTATGAATTTACGTACGCTATTAAAACGTTAAAGAATAAAATATGAAAAATAATGTATTTATATTCCCCATACAAAATAACTTTTTAAAGATATAAAATTTCATTTCAACTACTGAAAAACGGTTTAACATTATAAATAAACAAAAATGTTTAAATTTTTCTAAACATGAAATATTTTGAAAATAAAATTTCATACATGTTTATTTATAAGCAATATACGCATTGCATCACAGACTATGTGCAGATAATCTGCAATTCTTTATAATAAACTACATATGTTCCCATACAATCATTAATAATGTAAGTAAACTTTTGCATTTCTCTGTCACATGGGATACATGCAAGAATTTTTTCATTTCATTTTACTTATTTTATATATTATTATTATAACAGTTGTCGGTTTTTTTTCTTTTCTTTTTCTTCCAAATATACAATTAATATTATGAATTTCACAAGATTCCCATTGACTAAACATGTTAGTTAGTGTCTATACAAAAATACAGTCAGTCATAGTTAATCAAATCAGTGTTCAGTGTCATTATTAGCCGATTGGCAACAATGACGATATGACAATTCGTTATCTGTGACATTGAGAGCCATCTATACGCGTTACATGTAACAATCTTAACTCATTGTTCATTATCAGTAGAGTATTTTCTTTTAATTAATTAATTAATTGATTAATTAATAACGAAATTAATTGAATAATTACAGTAACGTATAAAGTCTTTTTCAACAGGCACTCCGGTTATCCTGTGATATTATTTTATTTATTTATTTAAAATTGTGGCTCTGTATTATGATTTCTTGTGATTACTTTTTATATTTCACTGTTATATTTATATAATTTTTTGTTTTAACTTCTTCTTAATATATTATTAGAAATCTACGTTTTGCGACATATACAATTGTTATTTCTGTTGTGTAGTTTAAATTTACAAAAGTATAAATTTTCTAGTGTACTATTATTTAGCTTGATATAAAAACTGATGTATTTTTTTTTGAGCGCAACAATGATTAAAAAATAAAACAACACGAAGACACTGCACTAATTCTAGTTTCATTCTATCAACATGTTCAGTGTTCCCAACATTAAAATGTGAATTTATTAATGGTGTGAACAATGAAATTAGCTGTGGTTTCAATGTTTTGTATATTAACATTTAATTGATACTTCTACTAATTTAGTACTTAAAAAAGTATTGGTATGTGAATTTTGTTTACGTCTAAATGTGCAAATTTTTCATTTATTATTGTGCTTTGTTTGTGCTCAATTGTGCTGCAAACTGTAACCATATTGAATAATTTTTTCATTTATTTGCACGCTTTTTAAATTAAACTAAGAAAACATATTTTAAAAAAAATAATTATATTTTGCTTCAACTTAGAGACTTGTTTTTATCTATCTAGCCCCATTTTATTTTTGAAATCTGATTAAAATAGAGCCTTTTTTTATCTAAATTATTCATTAAATATTAAACATATATATTTTTTTGAAAATAATGTACCAAATTATCTAAAATATCTTTCCATACTTGAGTTAAATTTAAATTTTTATTCATGTATCTTTTATAACCTAAATTTAAAAAAATATTTTTCTCTTAAAAAAAATTAGAATCCTCATTAAATTTGGGCATGTTTTTTTTTTTTTAATCACAATAATTTCTACAATATTTAACATATTTAAAAATGAATTTATTGATTATTACTTATAATTACTTTTCTCTAGTAGTTTTTTTATTAAGTTCTGCAGACCCCATAAAAGTTGCGCCCATTTAAAAACAAAAAATAATGGATAATTTTAATAATGTTCCCCCATAAAAATAATAAATTCGATATATAATTAGTTTTCAGCACATTTAAGCACAATTGGAGCATAATTGTTGATGAAATATTTTTAGAGGTACACCAATTTCACGCACCTTTTAAAAAGTACTAAGTGGAATCAGTTATAAAACTGATGTATATTTTTTCTATGAAATAAATAATTTTAAAGCTCTACAACCCTAGCTAAATATATTATTATTAATTAATATATATTTTATATACATTCAATCATATTTTTATATAATATAGATATATCTATATTAAAAATATTTATAAATATATTCTCTCACATTAGGAAACAAATAAAAAGGAAAAAAATTTACAAATATATCAAAGTGCCGATATATTAACTATAACTATTATATATATGTAAGTGTCCTATTTATTTGTATAATATGTTTATTGCTATTTTATTTCCTGTTGTAAAATATCTATTTATCATCCCACGACATCTCACTCCACTTATTATAATTATTATTATTACTATGAGAATATGATGCAATGGGATGTTATTTATATTATTCAAGTACAAATCAAAATTAAACGTAAAATTGTTAAAAGGAACATTATGATTATGGTTATTGGTATTTAGCAATTTATTACTGTAAACTGCAACTTGCGAGTGCCAGCGTGCTGTTGTTAATTTTTTTTTTTTTTTTAATTTTTAATTATTTTTTAATTACTTGACACGCGAGATCTGGAACTATATATAGAAATAGGACGGGGGGATGCTACAAATTCATACAACATTCATAAAATTAATTTCAATTTAACAACCGGAACTACGAAGAGTTTATATGAAAAATGACGCAAATTTCGAACGATATTTATTTGAAAATAATATTATCGGTAGTCTGTTACGACTTTTAGAATATTTCAGGTTTATTGGCACATGTAATTTATTTTTAAATTAAATTATTGTAAATATGTTGTATTTGTAATAAATAATATCGTTCGAAATTACGTTAAAAAACCAATATATAACCACCTTCTTTGACATATCGTAATTCATTTGTTTAGTTTAGTTATCTGTGTAAAAAAACAAATGAAGCAGATTCGTTTTTGTTTTCGAAGGTGACTAAATACGGTTTTGAAAAGATAATGACACAGTATAAGGAACATAAACTAATAAAAATTATAACTAATAGATGATTTTGAATGATTTGTGTGTGTACGTACGTATAATTGAGTTAGCAGTTAGTTAAATATCTATCACAACATTTATAACTTGTTTATATACAACCCCTGCGTAATAATACTGCCAGCTCATAATAAATTTAATAATTAATAATTAAATGAAAACTTTTAATTAATGACTGTTCGATGGTCCTATCACAACGCAACGAATATCATTTATATTTGATTTTTTTTTTCTGCTTTTCGATAATTTTAGGATGGAATGCGTTTTATTTTTTATTTTTTTTTAACTATTATGTCAAACTGATAATACAATCTAAATACTATTTTTTTATATTCAAAATTATCACAAGTACTTAATTTAATAAAGTTAAAATTATTCTCACTAAATATCATCATTTTGATGAATAAATTTAATTAAATCACAAAAAATACTATCGATTATTATTATTATTAACAGTTTGACAGACGTTCGACCGCCATTTTGACAAATAAAAGAGAGAATTTTTATCTTAAATTAATTAAATATTATTTATGATCGTTCGATTTATCGGTGATATATTCGAGTGGCAAAATATACTGAATATTTTGTAAAATTATACAGCAGTTTTAAAACGCGTTCTCTGTTTAAGAAAATGTGTTTTTTTGGATTTTTGGGACTTTTTTAATAAGAGTATTATTTTTTATGTAGGTATTATTAAATATATTTCAAATATTTTTTATAAACAAAATTATTCTCAATTTAGTTTATTTCAAAATTTTGAAAATTTTTCTCAAACAAATTTTTTTCTTTATGCCTCTTTATATAATTTTGCGGATCTTATCGAATAAGGACTCTCTGTTTTTAGTATTATTAGTTCCAAAATATATTTTTTTAAATTTATTTTACAAAATTATTTTCTGTTTAAATCATTTCAAAATCTTGTATTTTTTTTGTCTCTCTATGATTTTTGGAACTTTTTGAAAC
>CM008233.1:138878-154362 GCA_002278615.1 Pogonus chalceus | reverse complement strand
AAAAAAACAATGTAAACATGTTTAATTAAATTAAATAATAATAAATACCTTTAATTTATGGAAAGGATCGGCTTGATGGCTCAACAGAAGCTCAACAACGGTCAAATGACCTCCAGCGCAGGCTAGTGATAAAGGTGTATGATCATTGTTAGTTGTTTGCCGATTCACGTTCGCCCCTTTTGAAATAAGGAACTGCACCGTGCATAAATGGCCAGCTCGACATGCTTTCATTAAAGGTGTTCGCCCGCCTTCAGATTCATGTTCCTGTAAAACATTTATTTCATAAAACCATTATTTATAATTTAATTTTATGCACCAAACACATTAAATTAAATTATTAATATAACCTTTTCGACAACTTTAAAGTTTCGTTCTTTCGGTTGCTTTGTCTTTATACATTCTCCTCCACAATATTCACAATTATTATTACTATCTTTAGGCATCTTTTTTAAATTAATTTTTAAGCTAATATGATAATTATACTTACAAATTAACTGTCATAATGACACCTGTCACATGTTAACAGAAAATTTGAAACTAAATTTTGTAAAATAATTATTTAAAGATTCTTACCAAATCTGCGTTGCATTCTAGAAGTAGGTCTGCAACATCGGTATGTCCATTTTCACAGGCATACGTTAGGGCGGTGTCTCCAGTTTGAGTTTGAGCATGTACGTTTGCATTTGCTTGTAAGAGGTATTTTACAAGTTCTAGGTGGCCTTCTTGAGCTGCTTCCATAAGCGGTGTCGATGCTCCTAATTCAATATCAGCTCCTGCTTTTATTAAAAAGTCTGCAACCTCACTGAAACCGCCGCAACATGCTAAAGTTAGGGCAGTTTCTTGGGTTTCATCTGTCTGTGCGTTGATATTCGCACCTAGAAATTTATTTCATTAATAAATTAATACATTATGAGTTTTTAAAATGTGTTACCTTGACTGAGGAGTAAAGCAACCATTTCTTCATGCCCTTCTCTCGCCGCTTCCATCAAAGGTGTATACCCTTCATCGTTGACTTCTTCAATGTTAGCACCTCGTTCAATAAGCAACATTGCTAGATCAACATGGCCACCGCATGCTGCTAAAGTTAACGGAGATTCGAAACTATCTGTCGGCATGTTAACCTGCGCGCCTGAGTCAAGCAACAGCCTCGCAACTTCAACATGACCGTCCATGGAGGCTTCCATGAGAGCGGTATGCATTTCGTCGGTTTTATGTTCTTGGTCAGCACCAGCTTCTAACAAGAACCTAACCATATCTAGGTGGCCTTTATAACACGCTAACGTTAACGCGGATTCTTTAAATTCGTTTGAGTGAGTATTAATGCCTGCGCCGTGTCTCAAAAGGATTTTTGCTACATTTACATGACCCGCACTAGCTGCCTCCATTAGAGGCGTGTGACCATTTTCATTATGATCTTCTACATTTGCTCCCGCGTCTAATAACGTTTCTACAGCTTCCTCGTGGCCTCCAGCACACGCGTACATCAACGGTGTGTTGCCTATAATGCAGACAACACATTTTCATAAAATACAAATTTAATATTTTTTAAAATTGAAAAAATAATCTCAACAACACAAAAAAGTTTATATTAATATAATTTATATTCAAATAAATAAAATATGAGCTATAAAAAACTAGAATTTTATTTATGCTTGAAAATATTTATTTTCGTACTAAATACAAACATTCTAGACTAAGCAAAGCCTAAAGAATTAAAAAAAAATGGTTACTATACATTTTTAGCTTATCTTTTCAAATAGTTCATAAAATGAAGTAAACATTTAATTTCGTACAACTAAACTTCATTTTAAGTCTGAAACTTTAAGTGGGTGTGTATGATAGTAATCTTTAGTAATTTTCCATCACAAAACAGGAAAAAGTTTGTAAGAAATAATAAACTTATTAAATTTGTTAAAGTCTACGATAAAATACGTATTTAAATGATACTTTGAAGAAGGAGAAATCAACTATTTAAATATTTATCGTTTAATATATCCTTTCAAATTATACAAAACTTCAAAGTTAGTATTGTTTAATAAAAAAAAAAAAAACGAATATTTCTAAGTGTATTACTCATTGAATCTGTTCAAATAAATTAAATAAAAAGCTGATAAATTATTTACCAGAGGTTGACTGCGCGTTAACATCAGCGCCATGTGCGATCAACAATCGTACGATATCGATATGACCGGCAGACGCTGCCTCCATCAATGGGGTGCATTCCCCTTTAATTCCTCGATCTTCAACATTCGCGTGCATGGCTAACAGCACCTGTAAAACACGAAATCGTAATTATAATTACAAATCTGCTAATTACTTTTATTATAAAACGATGTTACGATGAACTAGATTTAATTTGTAATTTTCTATTTTTTTTTACTTATTAGATAAACATACACAAGTTGTAATTCATTCAAGAATTATTTATTATTTAAACAGAAAATATATTATGTATTATTAAGTCACGTATTATTTTTTTTAATATCGAATTATATTTAAAATTGAAAGTTGAAAATATGTATGACGCTATTACTGATATATTTTATCGATTTATTAATTAATAACAATTAATTTTAAATTAAATATATCCGTAGGTGATAATTTATATTATTTATAGATTACTGAGTAATTTTATTTGTTAAAGAAAGCAATGTTGGATTTATTACCTGTGCTAATTCAAAATAACCAGCTGAACACGCCAAACTTAATAAGCTCTCGCCGTCTTCTGTAGTCTCATGCACGCTTCGACCTTCTGTTAGTAATTTCCTGACGGTACCAACATCGCCATCGGTACACGCTTCCACCAGCGAGGTTTTATCGGAGTGTGAGGAAGCACGCGGGTTATCAGTACGCATACGAGTTAAGGCAGCTGCCGCTTCGTCTAATGCACAAGATACACTAGATGTTAACCGCCTTAAAACTTCTGGATCTGCGAGGTGTTTACCATCTTTTGTTGCTAACTGACTTATACCTATAATTTATAATTTTTTAAGAGATAATTCTATTACTTTTATAACTAATTATCAATATTTTATTCTTAAACATTCGTCGAAGATAAAAAAAATACAATGATTAAACTTGTAAAATAGTCGGTAACTATATAAAATATGTACATACATAAAACAAATTATAATAAATAAATCAACTTTGACCTTTAAATATATTTTTTGGTGGAGAATAAAATGTTTTTTTAAAAATGTAAAATACAAACCGTTACCTGCTGCATGTAGAAGTGCTTCGAGACGGGCTTGTGTCTCAGGATCGACGGAGCGATCTGCTTCGTCAGTACCAAGAAGAAATTTTGATTTCTCGTCCTCGTCCAGCTCTGTGCGGTCGATTATAAACGATTCCACCTGCGCAACAACCACCAGGATAACCAACTTGTTGCTGTATTTTAAATTTTTAATCAATTATTTTATAATTTCATTAAAAATTTAATCTATATACAGATGATTATAAATCACATAACAATTATTGATTTTATTTCGAACGCTAGTTTTAACAAACTATTGTCTGATCATAAATTTACGCCCGCAATTTTTTTGTGTACAATAAAAACATGTAGGCAGAACAGCAAATAAAATTAACCCCTGAGGTGGTAAAAACGATAAAATATCGATTTTTGTAAAAATAGTTTCGCTTATTATTTTAAACATTACAAAATAAAAACAGTTGTTCGAAAATATGACGAAACTTATTTTTAATCTAATTATATATTAAAAATTCCAAGCGTATTCTAGATATTTCTTTCATAACTTTAATACAAGGTAAATTAAATTATTTCTACGTGTACTAAATCGATTATTTTGCTCAGATAAGATCAAAGCTTCCAAATTCACAGTCATTCATATTCTAGGAGAAATTTTAATTCCTACAACTAGAAATACAATTGACTCAAATCTCGGAATATCATCATTGCAATTTATTACAACAAATATTTCTAAAAATATCTTATTAATATTATACAAAATTGAAAATTAATGTTTACTAAGAAAATGATAATAATTATCAACATTTTCATGATAATTTAATTTCAGTCTCATCAAAAAATATTTATTTTTCGTTTGAACGTTTTAATTAACAATGAATAAATAAAAATGTTCATTTTCTTGTATACTTATATTTATTTCCTTTATTTATTTTATATCGTGGCGTGACCTCGGTTTAAACTCTAGCTAAAAAAATATATAAATAAGTA
Organism: Pogonus chalceus; assembly: GCA_002278615.1. Lineage (NCBI taxonomy): Eukaryota > Metazoa > Arthropoda > Insecta > Coleoptera > Carabidae > Pogonus > Pogonus chalceus. Next base: position 150,164 of record CM008233.1, on the reverse strand, counting down.
AAAGTTTAATTTGTGATGACAATGAACTATATTTCTACATTTCCGTTTAAGAGAACATCCCTTATTTAATAATAATCCATAAATAACCTCAAAATATGTCAAATTTTAGTTTCAATTTGACATAAGTTCATTAACTTATTATAATTATATTTAATAATAGTAATTTTCGTTAATAATATAATGAAATATAATACGTATCTCAAGATAAATAGGTTATATACAATTAATATTACCTTATTTATAAATGATTTAAATAATTTTTCACGAACTACGATCAGTAGAATCTTATATTACAAAAAGTCAATCAAGATAAAAAATAATAAAATTAACATAAAAGTTAAAAATTTAAGTTTTGTAAAAACACGTTTTTATAATATAATAGATAAAATAATTTGTTCATAAAGTAAATAACGATAAAAATGATAAAAGATAGGTTATGTTACATTACAATTACCTGTAGTTACAATGAATATACGATAATTCGTGAGAAATAAAGTTTGTTTGTGAAAAAAATTATTATAAACCTTTGTAATGTTCTAATGAAACAAAAAAAAAAGGTTTTGGTATAAAATGGACACACCAAATATGTTGTGACGTCACATACGTTTTTTTTTTTCACGCGGTAATAGGTGTTTCTTTATTTATCTGATAACAAACACGTAAGTTCATCTTTGTTGTTGTTATTATGTTTTAAGATGAAGATGAGTTTAGTACACGCCCCGGCGTAGCTGTTCATAACAGTGATACTCAAAATTTTATTTAAAAAACTTCTCGAATAATATAATTAATTTGTTTTATATTTTAAAGGTTAAATAAATATAGAATGTATGTATTAGAAATATTGCAAACTTCATTGTAATATTTATATTTTATTTGCACTACATATTTATTTTATGTTGGCATTATTGGACAATGAACCCATAGTTAACCAACTTTCACTCATCACCTTAACTATTTTGCATTTTTCTCACGATTTGCAAATCGAACTTAATATTATTTATTGTTAAACAAATTCCTAATCATATAAAAAGAATTTAACGGATTAGACGTAATTAATCCGATAACTTATCAAACATAGAACACATTTCTTTATGCAATATTAAAAATATTATTATTGTACGTAATAGATAAATAATCGGTTATTTATTAAAATAAAGCTTTATATAAATAATGACGTAATAGTCTTTGTTATTTTGTGTTAATTTTAATTTTTAATTTTATACAAGTAACCTTCTACATTTTTGTTGTATTGTTTTATTTTTTTTTTAAATCGATGAAATTATATATGTACATACACTTGCAATCATGCAACAATTTATAAAAATATCAATATATTTTATATACTACATACATATCAACAATAACAAAAAATTACAGTTAAAATCATCTTTAAAGTAGTTTCTCGGTCACACTTTTTAATGATGTGCATCGAAATGAATCTAGATCAATAATATCCTTTTGTTAAATTGTAAATTATTTATAAAAATATTTAAAACAATTAAATTATTATAATATTTTAGCATAAATAACACGTGTATTAGTTTGATAAATCAAACCATTGTTTGATATTTACTGTTTTTATGTAATTAAACAAAAAAAAATTGTAAAATTATTTATTTTAAAGGTATTTTTGAAAGTTTTGTTAGTTGAAATTGTATATTACGCATTGAAATGGAAAAATACTTTGATGTCCGGTTGCCAAAGAATTAACTAAGAATAAAAAATATATATGTATAAATTTCTTTGTTTAAATAATTTTGATAATTGTTAAGTGAATGTAAATTTAAGTATTAAAAATTTTGTGTTATGGTTGACTATTGTAACGAAACAGATTTCGAAATATTAATATAGTTCATAGTAAATTATGGTAATTTGGATAATATGTATTGTATGGAATATAGACAAAAGATTCTAGAAATTAGATGTATGTAAATATTTTTTGGAAGGAAATATCAATAAATACGCGTATTAAATTTGCACCTGTACAAGAATACATGGCTATAAGCACGATGCCATTACGTTATCAATAATTCGGAGGAAGTGTGCAAGTTCACAGAAATTATACCTTATGCATTTATAAATAAATCGAGGCGCACATCCGAAAATGCAATAATTAGTGGTCAATTGATGAAATTCATCGTGTAATGAGTGAATGAAACGGTAATGGGCATTGTGCTGGCTCGGCGACAGAACATAGCCACAAGATGTCTCTCGTAAGTTCATCGAAATGAACTGAGACCTCGCTCGAGGCCAACACACAAAAATCACATATAAAATGATTTTTTTAACGTACCTCCGAAACGCTATCTTCCTCACTTTCCGATGAATCGGTCATAAATCGCGGATGTTCAGAATAAGTCTCTGTTTCCGATTTTGCAGGGCTCGAAGTGGCGGAATGGGGAGTCGACGAAGATCCGTGCTGAACATTCACTTTTTCTAATTTTGGATTATCTGCGGCCGATCCTTGTGCTACATTCTGCATTTTTACCATTCATTAATACTAGATTAAATTAAACTTGCTATTACAGTTGTTTAAATTCACTATAAACACAATTTTGATGACTTTTTACACAATTAAAACCAGACACAAGAGTTAACACTCGCCGCCATATTCTACTATGGCCGTACTCGACCGAGTTCCAGGCTATTTCCTGGCCGAATAATCGTTGCATTGTGCTGGTCCCTATCAGAAAATACTTCAATTACAAAACAAATGAATTCTACTGCTTGCGGCATCTGTTTTTAACAACCTCTTTTAAACAAAACAAAAATCATTTTCTTACAACAATGATAACAAAATAATTTGTTTTAAATTATTTTTATAAACAAAATAAACACCAACTAGCTAACAAAAATTAAAAAACCGCTCAAATTTTCTTTTATCCAACGAGTTCAAAGGTTTCTACAATCAAAACATTGTTTATAAGAAAAAAATAACACATTTTTTTAATCTTAATATTCTTTGTTTACAAAAACGAAATAAATTATCTTAATTTTATACATTTCATCTCTTACTTAAAAATATTCATAAAAAACATTTTCAAATACTAAAGTAGTTAGTTTTAAGTTGAACCTTTTCTGTAGAAGTTTAAAGAAAAATAATCCATTTGTATCATTCATTAAAATAGATATTGAAATATATACTTAAATTAAACATTTTTTAATGTCTTAAACTCAAAATATAAATAAAATTGTTCATTATTAAAGTTCCAGGTTTAAATTGTTGCCCAAAACTTTTATTTCATAAATCTAATACTAATTTCTAAGATAAATCAATAAAAAATTGAAAAACAATTAATATATAACAAGAATTTTGTAAAAAAATGTTAAAAACAAATATTTTTTTAAAAACTATAATAGCGAAATTTAAATATTTTTTCTAGAACATATAAATTTGTACTTTTCATAAATACGCGTTTTAATGATCTAAAAAAATTAATAAATATTTAATTTATCCTTTTAATAACACAAACACAGAAATTTGACTAATAAAATATTCAAAAATATAAAACAAAAACTAACCTCAACTCTAGTTGAAAAATTTAAAGTTCAGCGATCCTAAAAGAAAATCGTTATTACAAACACAAAGAAATAATTTATTAACCAACAAATTTACTGTAAACAGTAAATTTTAAAGCGTGTAAAATCTTTTTTTATTTATTTTCATGATTAAATAAAACAATTTGCATTATAAAATTAATTAACATTAAACAAATGGTTCTAAATTAATTTCCACACAAGAGCATGGATTTGTGATTTCAAATTTGCTCAAAACATCAGGGTGTAATACACCAATTTTACCGATTATATTTCCGTTGCATATAACTTCAGCGCATCGGTTTGGGAAATAAGTTGGATCTGAAATGATTAAATTATTAATTATTTATGTATTTTATTTGATGCAGTTATTTCCACCTTCGGTGGATCGTAAATAATATCCTGTGTTTGTTTTTTTCGGGTTCCATGGAACTTCTAATAATAACATAACACGATCTAGTAATCCATGGACTATTTCAAAGCCTGCTGTTTTATTACAATTTACAGCGCATAAACGGCGTTCGTTTTTAGCTCCAACACCTGGAAAAACGCATTATGAAATAATTTCATTTAATAATCAAGTAATGGCATGTACCTTTGGTAGGATATTTAAGTACAACATCTGAAATTTCAAATAATTTTAACGGTAGCGGCATTTTTTTATTTGCAGCTAATGTTTTTAATAAACCAGGTAAAAGAGTTGTACGCGCAACTTGAAATTCTAAAGTTTTCGGGTTGGAAATATGAACGGCTGGAATATCTTCAATTTTCCAACCAAATTTCGTTGCAATATCATCACGAGAACACTAAAATATTTAAATTGAAATTCTAGTTTGATTGAAATAATTTAATTTAACATACCAAAGAAAAAGTAAGTGCTTCAGTGAAGCCAGCCTGTGCAACCATTTGCCGCAAATGATCGCTTAATTTATTCAACGGAAATTGTTGACTAATTGTATTAGTTTTCGGGAGAGTTTTTGGTATTTTGTTATACCCAAAGGCAATGGCAGCATCTTCGTAAATATCACATGCATGGATAACATCATGTCTTGTCGGTGGAATTACAACACTGACTTGTTTTTTAGTATCGTCTAATTTTGATTCAAGGCACATTTTAGTAAGTAGCTTTGCAATGCTGTCGCCATCTTCGCTATAAAAATATTTATTTTAAATTTAAGTTTATTTAAAGTTAACTGTAACGTACTTAATTCCAATTAAATTATTGATTTTATCAATTGGTACTGTTTCTTTTCGATATGGGAGTTCTGGGTAGAGAGTACTTGTTCCGTCTGGCATTACTACTTCGGCGTATTCGACGGTGAATTTTTCTTTGCAGTATTTACTGAACATGCATACGATTGTGTCTAAGACAACTTTTGCCTATAAATTTTATTGTATTGATAAGACAATTAGTAGCTCTTATAATATTTTTGTTAGGTCAAGAAAAAGTATTGTAATGTTAAGTTACAAAACAATCTTGAGTTAATTGTTTAATAGGAAGACCCACAACTTATAACTTGTTTTTCAAGCATCGTTGGTTTATCTGACAAGAGTGTATTATTATATTAAATTAAAAATAGAGCTTTAGTCCATGCCACGAAACAAAGGTATTGCGCAATAATAAGCAAAATACATAACTATCTTTTTCATTTTCATAACGATTAGTTGAGTACGCCTCAATTTTATTCGAAAAATATATTGATTACTTGTTAACAAAGGGAACGTGTACATGGTGTACATGGAGACAAAACATTTTTCGTAATATAATTGCGCAATGCCATTGTTTCATGGCGTGGACTATATATCTTTTTATCATGCTACGATATAAGTACACCACGAAAATTTTATATTTTAGAAGATGTTGGAATCCAGAAATGTGTATGAAATATATTTTAGATAAAAACACAAATGATTGTTAAGAAAATAAATAAATACCTTAGTTAAATCAGTTGCAGTACATTCAATAAACACATTTTTAGTGTCAAGCGTAATTTTTGAATGATCCCCATTAATAATAGGAGGCATAGACAACACAACACCATTTTTATCGTAAATAATTGGATAAACAGGACTATCTTTAATAATATGCAAATATTGTTTCAATTGCGCATGATACTAAAACAAAAACCTTAATCAATTTAAAATTCCTTCCAAAATAAATTAAAATCTTACAGAATAGAGATCCATAAGTTCCGAAGCAGTATAGTCTTTCGTTTGATTTAAAGGTTTGAATTTAATATCAGCTGGTGGTTTAGCATCATACGTGAACGGTCCTTCAATTTTATCTAAATCATGAGTACCAATAGCAACTAAAGATCTTTTCCGGCATATATTTTGATGTAATTTATCTTGTAGATCTATGAAACTATCGTAAGATTCTTTAGTGAAATATAAATTACGTAGGACAGCTGCTACAGCATACGGACGTATTTGAGCGGTTGTTGGAGTTACTATAAGTTTTTGCATTTGTCCTTCTGGTGGTTTGATACCTTTGAAATTTGGGAATGACATTCTGAAATTAAATTTATATTAATTTATGTTTATTATTGCAACGAAAATATGTTATACTTTTGTTGGAATATAAGTAGACCTAACGTTAAACCTTCTAAACATAATAAATCATATCGATTTGCTGGAATATCGATACGATAAATAATATCTTCTGAAGCGTTAACAGATGAAATTGCATCTTCACCTTGTTCTTTAGTTATCATCTGCTTTTCTGTCGTCTAAAATATTAATTCCGCAATAAATCAACTAAATCTATATTAATTACAACTATAACTTACAACTTCATCAAGCTCCAAGCCAAATTCAAAGCACAAACTTTGGAACTCATCATCAGCTGGAAGCGAAATAACGATATTAAAAAAAATGTTTTTTTAACTGTTGCAAAATTACTTACTATACGTTTTTCCAAGTTCTTTGAAAAGCAAATCACGTTTAATACCTATTGTCGGCATTTTTAAAGGAAAATATTAGAATTTTCCGGTTTTCTGATGCAACAACTGGTGCAACCGCACACGTCAAACTTTGAGGTTAAAAGAAAAAGAACAATCAAAAATAGTAACTTTTAATATTTGATTACTGGGAACAATGAATTTTTTTAATCGATTTTCTTTTGATTCGAAATAATAAAGGATGAAAAAGTTTATTATAAAAACAAAAAGTTCAATTTTGTTATATCTGTATATTTTAAGTACATTACGTATTGTTTTATCGATAAATATTGAAATAAAGAAAAATATATGAATAAAAAAATCAATAATTACAATTTTATATGTTTTATTTCACTCCTACATGTACCTTTGGTATAGTAGTGATTCTTGTTTACTCAAAACCTATTTAAGAGTGAACCATTTGACTATTGAACTGTGATGTCACCAAAAGTAAAATTATTTCACAAGATTAAGTTTATTTAAATATATTCATATCCAAACAGATAATTAGAGCAAATGCAACGTTTGTTTATGGAATGAAATTTAAACATTCAATCGTTCCAATATAATCACAGTACTATTTTAAATAGTAAAAACAAAACAATTTTTATCTATTTGTTTTGAAACCTAAAGTTAAAAAAAACTACAGCTAAAATTTTTTTAATTACTTAAAAATACTTAACAAAAATTAATAGACATCGTTAAGTCAGTGTCATTGCACAGATCGGTCAGTCATTTTTCTGAAAAGCAATATTAGTCACTTATTTTACTAAACTCCGATATAATTCAGAGTTTAGATTCATTTTTTTTTTGTTGTTTGCTTAATGAAAATTAGATACATTTGTTCACAATAACTTACACACACACATGCTCGTTTGTAGACACACACACGCTCACAAAAATCAGTTCTTTCTAAATCGTTAAAACTGAATTTGCAGATGGGCTAGAAACAAAATATTATAATTTTCCTTCGATCATTAATAATTCCAAATCTCTCCAACCAAGAAGTTTACTGAACAATCAGTTACACTGTAAAACGCCGAATTGGCAACAATATTCGGGTCATATATTACCTATTCCATTCGGATAAAAGAGAAAATTATTCGACGGACCAAAATTCACCGGTGTTTTTGGACTAGCACACGTGTAAATAAAATCATCTGATTGTAACTGTGTTCGGTTCACATTTGGTTCTGATGCTGAACGATGTATCTTCGGCAGGCTACGCAATAATCCTTCCAACGACGCTAATATCTGTCGGAACAATGGTCGCTCATCTCTGTTAAATTTTATACAGTCTTCAATTAATCTGCGCAGCGCTTTAGGCGTATCTTGACGTAATTTATTTAAATCCGGCCGTAAATAACCTCTTCCGACCATAAATAAAATTTGATCTTTATTATTAATATGTGAATAGGGTAATTGACCAGCAAATAATTCATATTCGACAATTCCAAATGCATATACATCGGATTGAAAGCTGTAGGGATTATCTTCTTGCATGCGGATCACCTCTGGTGCCATCCACAATATTGAGCCAGTTGGCTGGTGGAATTGTTGACTCCCAGACCAACGAGTTTTCGCAGTTGCTAAACCGAAATCGCCTATTTTTACCGTTAAATCATCATGTAAGAAAATATTGTTTGATTTTAGGTCCCTGGAATAATTTATATATTATAAAATAAATTTATAAATTAATGAATAAATAAACGAACCTGTGTATTATATTCTTAGCATGTAAATAATCCATTCCCTGAGCAGTTTGTCTGCTAATTTCAATTAAAGTTAAAAGCTCAAATTTTGTTTCAAACACATGAATATGTTTATATAAACTTGATCCTTCGCACCATTGTGTAACAATAGCTAGCTGTGGCTTGCTAACGCACCCCATAAATAATAAAATATTAACATGTCGTGTTTTACGTAAAACAGCAACTTCATTTTTAAAAGCTTGAAGTTGAGCAACTGTTGGTATTTTAACATTTAACGTTTTTACAGCAACCGCACCGTGCCAATGCGCTTTATAAACAGTTCCAAATGAACCTGAACCAACTCTAGGTCCGACTAAAATTTCATCCGCGGGTATTTCCCAATCTTCGATAGATTCTCTAGGCGCTAAGAGTGGTTTGCTTTCATCAGCGGATCTAGCTCTAGGTCTGCGAGGTCGTAAACTACCTGTCGGCGATGCTTGGGTGCTTCTACAATGCGGTGGGGAATCACCAGCACCTGATCGATTTAAAGATAACGATCTAGGTGGGTAATCTTCACCCAACGGACGAACTAAATTAAGACAAACGTTCGGCGCGGAACTTGAACGATCTTGTTGGCCTAAACTGCGAGGATGTCGCGATTGTCGCGGTGGATCAAGTGCGATTCGATTTGATGCCGAAAGTTGTAAAATACCGGCCGATGATTCAGGTGGTTGCGCTAGTAACGCTCGGTAGTAAGTATCAGCCATGCGAACCTATAATTACATTAATGTATTATCTTATTATGAATAATTTCTTTAATATTTACTTGATGACATAATGCAGGAACGCCGGTAGCACATCTTTGATGGAATTTATAACCGCAAGTGCGGCAATGAAATCCTTGAAATAATAATCGTCGACAACACTCGCAGAAAACTAACGAGAAAAACGTTTTACGCACAAAATTGTGTGATATACTTGTCGGTGTAGGGAACTTATCCAATATCTTAACAGTTATTTCTTCACAGTCTATTGTACTGATATCTGTATCCCATGGTATTGGAATATCAGTATCATTTCTATAAACACAACATACTTCGCAAACTAAATTTCGTAATTTAAGCGCTTTTGCTAGGGCTTCACGTAGTGTTAAGCCCTCGCGAACTTGAACACTTGTTCTTTGTTGATTAGGTAGATGAGCACGTAAGAATACTTTTAACCTAAACAAAGAAAAATAAATACATTAACGATTTATAAATTGATTAACGGACGGAAAATATACTTTGAGGGTCGGACATCACTTTCAGAATACAAGGAAACAGTTTCCTCAGGGCTGTCCCGTCCATTGCTGATTTGTTCGATAAGTTTATGTTCTTCCACTTCAAATTCATGTAATTTCGAGGTAAGTTCTTGATATTCAGATAAATACATGGACGGGGGATGTTGAAAATCCGCGAACTTCGCATTTAAAGCATCGATATTTTGTCGAGTAAAGTGGATTACATTTTGTATGTTCCTGAGCTCGTATTGCAGTGGATCCATATCCTCACTATCCGTCGACATGGTGAAACTATTGTTGTTTGTGTTGAATAAATTCGAAAAGTTTCCATTCAATTTTCTTATATTATTTGTTGTGTTAAAATCTTTAATAACTGCCATTGCAAATTCCCATTTTGTCACAGTCACAGTACTTTGAAGTTATTTACTACAATATTACCACCTGCTTTTATAACTCCCTATTTACAGTATTTATATTTTTATTATAACGCTCCATAAAATACTTATAAATCATTTTAAACAACAAAATCTAACAATTTCATATGAATTGAATATTTTTTAAAGGCATATAAATGAAATTACGTATATAAATTGGACACACTGCAAAATGACTCATTTCATATTAAATTAAACGCGCAAAATTCAAACGTCCAAAGCAACCAACACATCTTTCCTGCATTTTAAATATAATATATCAGGAATTTAAAATAATAAAATATAATAATTCATTCATTTATATTTGTAATAACTATTTCAAAATTAATATAACATATATAAACAACATATGTAGGTTTAAACTCCTACGTTTGTAACAATCCATATTTAGAAATCTTTAAAAACGTTCAAAACTAAACTAAAATAATTAATTATATTCCAGTACCACGTAATTTTCGTCATAATTTTACGTAGGTATTACTATTAAATTTGTACGTTTACATAAATGAAACAGATATTCGATTTTATAAAAAACAAAAATAGAAAAATCTAAATAATGATGAAAGAGTTATTTTACTATCTGTTGCCAAGTAATGCAACATGTTAAAATATTTTCGGGATGACTCATCTACTGAATTATTAAATTTAAAATCTTTTTTGATGTACCTAGGTCAAGAGCGATATTTTTTTATTTGTTTTATAAGTTCAAATAAAAATATGATAAATGTCAAATGTGTAATTAAAAAATAAATTATGGTTATTAATTTGTAGGACTTATAATATAATTTAACCGAAAAAGAAAGGTGTGTTGATGAATTTTTCGTCATAAAAGTTTTGAAGCTCGATTAATAATATTCACTTGTTTAACTTCCGGTTTGAAATGTGATGTTACTATAAACACATATTCATTATCAAGTAAATGAGCAAACCGCACCTGTGTTTGCGTTTACTTCAATTTTATCAACACATTGTGAATACGAAATTAATTATCAAAAATGCCGAAGTATTTTTTAAAAATTGCTTTACCTGAGAAAGTTCCTTTTGTAATTATAGATTCTTATTTTCGATGATAAATTATTTAAATGCCTAAAAGTAAATGATAGTTATTCGATAAATTTTATAAATCATTAGCTTTAAACAAAAATAAGTAGTGAACAAACATAAGATATACCTTCCTTTATATTTATCAAAATCATTAGTGCTAAAAAAAAAACTAATATAAAGCTCTAATAATCAGTTAAAGACTAAAAAAAAAAACTGATTAAGAAATGGTTAAATAATATATAAAAGACTAAAAACAAGTTTTAATTTAAGAAATTAATTCAAGATTGATTAACATGTCCCTAAAAACCGATTAAAAACAAATTAATGACTCATTTTTGAAAATTCTTAGAAATGTAAAAAAA
>CM008233.1:121034-134188 GCA_002278615.1 Pogonus chalceus | reverse complement strand
ATTTTTTTTTTTTTACATATAAAAGCTATAATAATCGAAGAGACCAATTTAAAACTTAACTGATTACTGTTATAGATTGATTAAAAGTTAATTGAAGGCTGAATAAAAGTCTGTTAAAGTACGATTAAAAACGGAAAAATTCTGTGATAAAATATTGATAAAATATCGATAAAACACTAATAAAATCGATTTTAAATCATTTAAAAACTTATAAATTAGTTAAAGACTTTTGAAGACTGATTAAAAGTCAGTCAAAAACCAATCAAATATTCAGCTTAAAAGATCGAAAAATTACTTATTATTTTAAATAATTTAAAAATTTTAAAATCTGCTAAAGACTGATTAAAAGTCAGTTAAAGACCGATCAAAAATTCATCTTAAGAGACCAATAAATTACTGATCAAATATCAATAAAAGACTAATAAAATCTATTTAAAAAAATTTAGAAATCAGCTAAAGGCTAGTGTAGGCTGATTAAAAGTCAGTTAAAGACCGATTAAAAATTCAACTTTAAAGACCGATAAATTACTGACTAAATAACGATAAAAGACTAATAAAATCAATTTAAAATAACTTAGAAATTTAGAAACTAGTTAAAGATTGGTGGAGACTGATTAAAAGTCAATTCAAGACCGATAAAAAGTTATGTTTTAACGATCAATAAATTAATGATTAAATATTGATAAAAGACTATTAGAAATCCACTCAAAACTATTGTAAAATATTAACTTAAGACTAGTATAGTATGATTAAAAATTGATAAAAGACTATCGAAATTCGATTTTTAACAGCTTAAAGACTGATAAAGTTAAAAAACACTTAAAATTGCTTAATAGATCAATCAAAAATCGGTTCAAAGTTTTATTAATCTGTCTATTAAACTATCAAAAAACAGCTTTTCATAATATTCAGAACTTTGAAGAGTATAAAGTTAGAATTTAAATAATTTAAAAAAAATCGTGATATATTTTCCCACATAAATGAATAATATTTCTAAAAACAATTCATTATTTACAAATAAGGACTTAATAATGTTTGAAATATGCAAGAAAAACATATTACAAATAAGTGAAGAATTTGTAACAATTCTAAAATAAGAAAAAATCTAGAAATTAATTTTAAAAGGTAACAATAGAAGGGCATTTCCTACGCAAAAATTTTCAAACATGAAGAAAATAAAAAAATGAATGAATATGTATGTTGAATAATGTTAAATACTTCTGGATTATTCTAAAGCACGAAGTATACATACACCTACACATATGTATCACCCATGGATCACATATATGTATATAACGTAGGTAGATTCAGTTAAACTGCGCATGTGTTAACTCTGTCATGCGCGTTCTATTTAAAACGTATGCATCTCAAATTTTAGATCATTCAAGAGTCAACAACAGTGCATCATATTGTGCAGTGCTGTGTATTCATAAAAACAATTTAATTATTTAATATTTTGTGATTTGTGCTAGTGCAACAAAACAACAACACAATGGCTGATAGAAATAGAAATATCCCAATCAAACTTGGCGATTTCAGCGTCATCGATACAGAATTCAGCAACATCAGGGAACGTTTCGATGCTGAGATGAGGAAAATGGAAGAAGAAATGTGCAAATTCCGCTCAGAACTTATGAACCGCGAATCAAATAATTTCTTTAAAAGCACTACAAGGTATACCGATTATTTATTACCATAAATTCAAATCGATTTTTTACGCAGTACAATTATTCTATTTTAAGATTATTTATCTTGTTAGCATGTTTAAGAAATAATATACCTTTAGGGGAACTAAATCTAAAAATAAATATCTATTTATTCCGAAAGTTCAACTGCAGGAAGTCTGTTCCAAACAATTTAATTTTATAATAATCATTTAAAAAAAATCTTTTTCTTATTATATAAATTTCGTAAAAGAAATATAAGTTGCAAAATAATTGGCATAGATGATATTAATTTTGAATCAATGCCAAAGTATTCTAAATATATTTCTAACTGTACTTCTAACTTGATTCAAACAGGAATAAACAGCAAATAATCTTTTGTAATAATTTTAAATAAAAACTAGATCAGAGAATGGTTTCAGGTTTAAGACGAGTCATCAAGAGAACTCAGACGAACCTTAAAAGGACTGATAGTTGTCTTGAATTTCGATTATTAGGGTCAATGATTTCTTATTTTTGTTACGCCTACTTTGATATCTAGTCGATTTTTTTTGTTTCAATTAAATTTAAGCGCCGGTTTTTATCTAAATATAGAAACAACGTAGGAAGATAATTAAATATTTTTTGTAACAAAAAACTTATTGTATCATTTCCATTTAAAGTTGTTTTATAAGATGATGTCAGCTACAGAAATATTTTCAAGTATGATTTACACAGCTAAAATTGAATGCAAAAAATTGTTTTTATCATTTAAATAACTAACATGCGATTATTTTCCAAGAATTCCGTTCTTTTATAAATTATTGGAATGAAAATTCCGCATTCAAACATTTTGTAATATGGTTAAAATTTAAATAGAGTTTGTCACGCTAGACTAACGATAATAATCTGTCTTTGCATGTCTTACAATTATGGGTCATCGACTGGCGAGACGGTTACTAGAAAATCGTCCAGCAGGTAACGCAGGACACCCCAAAAATATTGATCGCTAGTTTTTGCGCTTTTTCATTCAGTTTATAATTAATTTTTCAGGAATTACAATCGATAGCGTTGTTATATTTTTTTTTTTATGAAATCATTTACATATTTCATTGTGGTAATTGTTAGTTACCATGGTAATGGCATTCATCGTAAAATCACAGGATGTATTCATTAGAAATTTGCTTTTGTTGCATATATAATTGTTTATTCTAGGTATATTTCATATCTGCATGTTTACTAGTAGTTGTATTATCGAAAACATTTGAAATTTAATAGTTGTATTTTTTTGTTTTCAGTACAACAACATCATCACAAAATAGTACAAGCAGCGACTTGGCTAGACCCGAAGTTAACACTTGGTTAGATGATTTAAACTCGCCATTAATCCAAGAAGATGGCAGCAATAAGTGTTTGAAACTTCGTTTCGATGTTAGCCAATACGCCCCCGAAGAAATTGTCGTCAAAACAGTGGACAACAAATTATTGGTGCGTATAAATAGAATTATTTTATATATGAAATATTAATGTTATGTTTTATTTAACAGGTTCACGCAAAACATGAAGAAAAAACAGAAAGTAAATCCGTGTACAGGGAATACAATCGTGAATTTTTGTTACCAAAGGGTACCAACCCCGAAACAATTAAGAGTTCTTTGAGTAAAGATGGTGTTTTAACCGTAGAAGCACCTTTACCAGCTCTTGGTGCTGGCGAAACAATGATTCCCATTGCACACAAATGAACAAATAAATGTTAAAATATAAATTCATTTTTACACCAATCAATCGTTTCATCATAAAAAAATTAGAATAGATTTTGTTTTTGGTCCATAATTCATTTATTATTGTTAAAATTGATTTATGAATGAGATTATTTATTTTTCAAGGCAAGCTATTTATAAATTTTATTTGGAATATTTTTTTTGAAAAGGATGCATATTTGTGATAAAATACACAATTTATATTTTTGTGCTTTAAATGGAATCTTGTAAATTATTTATCAAATGCTAAATTTTTGCAAATGTCACGTAGTTTATAAGGAAATATGATAATTTTGAGAATATAACAGTTTTTGTAAATTATTTATAAACAATAAAAATACATACAAATATATTCAAGTCTTATTTTTTTCAAATAAACATCTTAAAATAAAATTAGAAGAAACGAAGTTTAATAAATCTAAATAAAAATATTGTTGAAATACCTGCAAAACTTAAAGCTATTTTCTTTTTTAATGCATTTTTCTTAAAATTATACTTTTTTGTTATCATATCTGGTTGAACTGAATTTTCATCAAACTGAAAGAAAAAATATATAATTAATATTATCTTGTTAATACAGTGATATCGCTTATAAAGAAGAAACACGGAAAATAGCAAAAACGATCGTTATATCAGATAAAAAGAAAGTTTAGATTTTTAGAAACTTTTTTTTTATATCATTAAAAAAGGCCATTTAAACACCCCTTGCCCCTTTCCAAGATACTAAGTAAACCCTAATAATAAAATTTAAAAAATAGATTCATTTCTTAAAAAGGTTTGCTATCACTGGTCTACTATATACGATATTACGAAGAAATATAAAATTATAACTATTTAGAATTTCTAATGAAAAGCTAAATTCAGTTGCAAAAATAAAAAAAAATCGTCTTTATAAACGAAAACATTTACCTTTAATGCTTTTCCATGTAACAATTTAACAATCGTATTTAATGACTTAATTTTCTCAGAAATATCGATAACTTTCGATGCTAAAAATTCTCTTTCATTTTCTTCAATATAATCAATATTATTTATAATATAATTAAGTGTTGATTCTATTATTACAACATGTTTAATTGCAGTTGTTATTATAACAAAAAAATCATATGTTCTACAAAATAAGAATCGTAAAATAATGCTTAAATGTATAGATAAGTTTAAAACTTACGTATAAGTAACATTTTTAGAAATATAAGGAATTGTATTTTTCTTCCATGCATGATGATGAAACCGAAATAAACCTTGTAAAATTCTTTGTCGTTGAAACGACATTTCAACACCAAGTTTTTGAAGTTCTGTATCATTTAAAGTTAAAAATTTAACTAAATCTATTTGATTTTTTACAAAAACTGGAATTAATTTTTCACATTGCATTCCATAAAGCATTAACGATACATCAGTTTTAAAAGTTGGTCTACAAATTAACAATTAATTAACTAATTAAACAAATATAATATCGGACGAACCTTTCATTATTTTCTAAATTCTCAAACAATTTCTCATAATCGCAATCATCGTCAACTAAATCTTCAGGGGAAATTTCAGAATAATCAGTCGGAAATATTTTTAAAATATCGTTAAAATCATTTTGCAAAGCATAATACTTAACATCTAAGTTTCTAACATCTGTATGTTCAAAATTTGCGTTATTTTCAAGTAGAAATTTTACAATTTCAGGATTATTTCCGTTTACAGCGTAGAATAACGCCTGAAAATATATTTTTAGATATTTATATGAAAGTTTAGTTGATGTATTACCGTCCAGCCTTGATTATCATCAGCTTCTAAGTCGCATAAAGGTAATAAATATTGAACAATTTCAATAAAACCTTGATCACATGCAAACATGAAAGCTGTTCTACGTTGCCGATCAATCATTGAAATATTTGCACCGTGTTCTATTAATATTTTAATTATTTTTATAACTTTTTCTGCTGTTGTTGATTTTTTAGTACAATTACAAACAGCCATTAATGTAGTAAAACCATCTAAAGTTACAATATAATAATTAATTGAGAAATTACTGTTAATTAACGTTTTAATTTACCGATATCAACTTTAGGGTTGGCCCCTCGTTTTATTAATTCCTCGACAATTTTATCATTTGCTACATAAGCAGCTAAATGCAGCGGAGTATAATCATTTGATACATTACATTCTATATTAATACCATTATTTAATATATCTATAACTTTTTCTAAATTTCCACTAACTATAGCCCTATATAATTGAATAGTTAATGTACTTTCTAATTCTAACTGTTTATCGAAATATTCTCTAGCTAGTTGTTCTTTAGTTTCTTTTTCAGTCTATAATAACAACAAATATGATTTTTAAATGAAAATAAGATATGATAAGAAAAATATTACTGTTAAGTCTCCATCAAGACAAAACTCGTCGTAATCTTCATCTTCATCGCTTGAAAAACCAGCCGGACGAACACTCATTTTAAAATATTTTTACGAAAATTTCAAAATTTGTCTTCTAAATGTCATAAATCTATTCAATGGTACCAATAGTTACAAAATAAACAGAACGTACACTAATAAAAGTATTTGAAATATAATTACAACAATTAAATAATTAATACGTATTATTTATAATACAGACGAAATTTATTATTAATAATATATTTAATAATGTAATAAAACTAAAAATAAAATAATTTCGGTTCATCTATGAATTTGGAATAAAAGATCTATGATACGCAGTTTAATATTTTTAGTGGGTTGGTAACAATGCAATAAATTGACAGATTAATTTGTTTTACTAATAAAGTGCATGCAATGCGTAAATTATTAATTTTTTTTGTATATATTACTGTAATATAAATAAAAACATGTCAAATACTGAAAGTGCAGTACCGTATAAATCATCCGCTGAAATCCTTTCAGAATTATTTAGTTCGTTTAATGCGGTTCCACCTAATGTCAAAGAAAAAGTAAAAAAGCATAAAAAAAGTAAAAAGAAACATAAACATAAAGACAAAAAACATAAGAAAAAATCAAAACATAAATATAGTTCTGATGAAAGTAGTCATGAATCTACCTCATCAGAAACTAAACACAAACATAAAAGTAAGAAAAAAAGTAAAGAAACAGATACTGCATATAACAATTTAATTCAATGGAACTTAGATTTTGATTTATCTCGAGTTAAAAAGGAACCCACAGATGATGAACTCAAGAATGATTTGATTAAACATAGTATTAAAACAGAATTAACAGAAAATGTAGAAATAAAATCAGAACAAAGTGATATAAATAGGTTATCATTAACAGATTTAAATAAAACTAGTTGTAATAGCTCTGAAAGCAATATTGAATCGTTAGAGAAATTATCTAATAAAATAATGATACAAAATTTAAAAAATAGTAGCGCATATGAAACAGCTATTAAAGAAGTTGAAGAAAAAGCTTCGAAGTTTGAAGAAGGCGAATTAACTGAATCTGACGACAGTACAGGTGAATATTAATTATAATTTTCAACGTATATTAAATAATTTTATTATTAATTCCATAGATGACGATTTAATTAACTCATTCACGGATACAACATTATTAAAAAGTGATACAAGTTCATCAAAATCCGATCGGAAACGAAAACGCAGTCATAGAGATAAATCTCGCGATAGCGATAAAGAGAAAAGAAGTAAAAAAGATAACGACGATTCAAAAAGTAAAAAACACAAAGACAGCGATAAATATAGCCACAAAAGTTCTAGCCATAAAAGCGAACACAGAAGTCGAAGTAAAGAACGTGACAAGAAAGAAAAAGATAAAGACAGACACACAAACAGACGCGAACGAGATTACGATCATAAAACTGATCATCGTCATTACGATGATTATCACTATAATAATCAGCGGTCTTATTCAACGTATGATCCTAAACGAGATCGCGAAAGAGATCGTTATAAATATGATAGAATTCGACGATCAAGATCTCGTTCGAAAGATCGATCACGTTCGAAAACCAGCAGAGAGCGTGAACGCGAACGTAAGCGTAGATCTGCTTCACCGTCGTCGTCAATCGATAAAAAGAAATTATTGGAAATTGCGCGTAAAAATGCGATAAATATGTTAAAATCTGGTACGTTACCAGAAGCTTTAACACTTGGTCCGCAAGCGCAGGAAAAAGTTATTGCTGCTATTAAAGCTGGCGGTAAAACTATTGAAGAGTTAACTGATTTTTGTAAGAATCTTTCGAAGAAAGAGGAGTTAGGAGAATTGTCAAGTGTTTCTTCTAACGAAGATGATGACGATAAGGATGATAGTGAAACTGAAAAGGTTTTTCATCATCCGTTTCAACTTAAAGAGAAACCATCTTCAATTGTTATGAATATTAAGGTAAATTATCGAACTGAACTTTTTTTAGAAGTAATAAGTATTAATTTAAATTGCAGAACGCGACGCCGTTACCGGTAAAAACTTCGAAAGAAAAATCTGCAGAACTTCGGATGCAGTTTCCAGTTTCAAGTGGTCAATTGCACCGTAAAAATGAAGGAGAATGGGTGCCTGTTTCGCCTAAAAAGGCGGAAGCTCCTCTGGCAATAATGCCAGCTCCACAACCAGTTGCAGTACCTGTACCTATTCCAGCACCAGCTCCACCTAAACCTGTCCCACCTCCTTTACAACAAGCCCCCGCGTTTGTTAAAGCATCAACTGGTCCGGTAACACTTAATACGGTATTACCACCACCTCCTCCACCTCCCGAAAATTTAATTGCATCGTTGAATGTTCCACAACCCGAGGTATTTATTTAATTAATTTATTTTTATAATTATCAATTTGATAATTTTTATAGATGGATATCAGCACGATTGTTTCCGAGCGGTTAAATGCAATGAGACGGTTACAAGAAAATCCGAATGATGTACAAGCGCTTAACCAAATGTATAAAGTACAAAAAGAGGTTTGTGGAAAATAATTAAAATATCTACGAATTTCTATTGAAACAATTTGATTATTTTAGATGTCAGCTTGGGCACAAAGTAAACAACAACCCGGTCAATTTACTGGTTCAACTGGAGCACAAATTTTAACACCAGCTGAACTTTCTTCCGGTTATCAAGCGTGGGCCCGAAAGGTACAACCATTGTTTTTAACGAAACATCTTACATTTCAGATTATATCGCAAGTGTACAAGATTTAAAGTTAAATTCATTTTTTGAATTTATTTTAAATCTTAAGTTGAATTGTAGTTAGACTAAATAAAAATATTAATATGTCAAACATTAAAAAGTCTAACTACATATCAACTAAATCACATGATTTGTCTGTAACAAATTTTCAGGTATTTATATAAAAACAAAATAGCGGATTTGCAGGCATGGACCATTTCTAATAAAAGAGATGGATTCTGTGGCTGTAAAACAGGACATATAATGATCCATTTAAATCGTTATAAAACAATTAATTTGATACATAAGGATTATTATATGTCCTGTGTTTCGTGAGTAAATTTCTGAGCGTTAAGTGTTCAATTATTTACTCGCGTAACTGACGCATGACCTGAGAATTTGTTCCAGACATTTGTTAGAGCACCATCTATTTACTACCAGTGGTGGACCTTGATCTAAATCGACAGACAACGAAATTTGTATTGTATCTATGTTGGTAAGTAATACGACCATCGATGGGCCACGATTCTAAATTTTAAATTATTCACTTTATTGTATAAGAATCAGTATTTTTGAATATTTATTATCAAATAGTGATTCTTTTAATTATCGTCTTAGTTTTATAAATAACATTTAAATATATTTTATATTCGTTATTTAATTTACTAACTCTTGTTACTAATTTATTTTAGAATTATTCAATTTAAATTTAACTGTTGTTAAGTATATTGCGTTACAAATAATTATGAACTATCGCATCTAACTTCTTTCAATTTAAAAAAAATTAAAATTAGATATTTTCACTTAAGATAATATAAAAAATTGACAACATAAGCTAATGGATTTTTAGAAAATAAATAACCTATCAGTTTGAATTTTGCTATAATTAAATCTTACATATTTTAATTTTTGACCAAAGATATATTTAATTGGTCAAAATATAATAGTTGTATAGAAATATCGCGTCCATTTTGAGATAGTTTAGCGTAAATAAAATAAAGGCTAGTTTATATAATTATTCAAACTTAAATATTTGCAACGCAATTAAAAGTGCGACTATAGTCGCATTTGAAAACTAAAAATAAATAAAAAATTCAAACAAAATAATTGTTTAGGATCAATTACAAAATGCTGCCCCATTAACTGGTGGTATGGGCATGCATTTACTTCAAAAAATGGGATGGAAACCTGGAGAAGGATTAGGTAAAGAAAAAACAGGTTCATTGGAACCGCTTTTACTAGAAGTAAAACTGGATAAAAAAGGTCTTGTGGCAAATGAAGAAGTGAAAGGGAAAAAAATACCTAAAGCCCCAAAAACTCAAGCAACTGTTAAAACTCTAGCTGGAAAACATCCAGTTTCTCTTTTAGGGGAATACGCAACTAAACGAAAATTAGGCGCACCCCAATATGAATGCTGTTTTGAATGTGGACCCGATCATAAGAAAAATTTCTTGTTTAAGGTTCGCTAATATTAAATCATATTAAATATTTATAATATATTATATTCATTTTTAGGTGATATTAAACGGAATTGAATATAAACCAAATATTGCAAGTTCTACTAAAAAACAAGCAAAGGCCGATGCTGCAACTGTTTGCTTGCAACAATTAGGTATATTGTTATCTTAAATATTTAATATTTATATTGTTGTGCTATTATGTAAGTATTATATTCGTCAATTATGTATTGTAGGATAAAAATATATCTATTTAACAAAAATTATTCACATGTGTTTTATTTTCTTTCAATTATCTTCTAAATATAAAAAAGTATTTCAAGTCGTTAATATAATATATTCATATATTGTTTTGTACACTTTTAAAAAATATTATTAAATGTATATCTTTTTTATTTGTTCACAACATAAAACTCCTACTATTTAACTTTATTTTTAGTTTAATAGTAAAGATTATGCTTTGTATTTATTATATTTAAACGGTTTTGAAGTTTTATCCGACTTAAAATACATAGTCAATCAAAAAATTCGTCAGCAAAGAGGAAGAATAATTATTGATGAACTAAATTTAGTAAATTAAAACATATTTAGAAATTGGAATTTGTTAATAGAAGCCGGTCTATAGAGCAATACATTATAAAAAGATATTTAAAAAATGCAATATGAAGCAATAAATATGTTATATTGTGCGAAAAATAAAATATAATCCAAAATTAAGTATCAAAAACTAGTAAAGATTACTAAAGTATACACCAACCCTCTGAATTACACTTTTTAAAATAATACAAAGTGTTCCAAAAGGATCGAGGTATTTCCGAAGTTTGGAAACCTCTCTAACATTTCAATCGCAAAATTTAATCGTTGAAGATGATCTGTGAGTTTCAATTTTTGTAAGGTTTAAGATGCAAATTTTTTCTTATAATTCTTTGTAAAAACGATTTTCGAACGTTTAATTCTTGACCGTGTTGGGACATGTATTTATTTATTTATATATTAAATATTTTGCAAATGGATGTTATTTATATTTTTTTCAAGATATCTGTGCACAATTTTAATTTTGTTTTTAATTTACAAGATTTTTTAGATGAAATTCCATGATTTTTTGAGTTAGTTAACGAAACTAAAAGACAAGTTCGCAAAAACTCTTAATTAATAAGAATTTTAACGATTTGAAAAACGTTAATTTTTATATTGTGCTATCGTTATATCGTAGAATGTTTAATTTATATAATTGTTTTAAATTATTCGCTGTGCGAAGGAAGAATATTAACTTAGTTATTCGTATAAGATTTATAACAATGTATAAATTATTATATATGAAAAAATGTGAGCGTAAAACGATAAATAAACATAAAATTTGACAAATGCAAAAGTATGTCAGAGGTGAAAATCGAATGCAAGTGCAGTAATACATCAAATAATTCAGAGAGAAGCGGTACTTATTTATATATAAATTTATTTTAAAAGTTACGCGTGCGTTGTTGTGTTAACACAGCTTTACCGGTGTGCTAACTGATATGTGTCAAATCGTTTTTGTTGTATCTATGACGCTGATTGCGTAGTTGTACAAAGGTTATGCGAAATACAAACATTTTTATCTAAAACATCAAAATTATTACGTTTAATTAGTAACTGAATATTAACTAAATACTTGTGTTATATTTAAATCAATATAAAAAATTTATAAATAGATTAAATTTTTTGCGTAATTAATTTCTCAATTATGTGCGATAATAAACATTTCAATTTATTAGATTATATTGCACCTGGATTATCTGCTCTTCCAGTACCTGGAGACGGTGAACATCCCACATCTGGAAAAAAATGGTATCGAAAAGCAGCGCATAGGTTAGTTTATTTCCATTCGAATCTAATTTTACACATATGCTTCTAATTTTCCAAATTTTATGTATCTATGAATAACTATCCCTGACATATATATACATAAAACATTTTTTTACATAATTTTTTATTTTTATGACATTTCGTAGAATTTCATGTTTATAAACGTTTTTATTTAAATAAATTTTGATGGTCAAAAATCTGCAATATGTTATTTAAAAGGATTGATTTGTTGCCTATAGTCAAGGCTAAAAATAAGTTGGCGCGTTGGTAGTTCAATATAACATATATATGTATGTGTGAGAGTAAAACACACACGCACACATGCATGAAATTGCACTATTGCAACTGATAACTGCGGTTTCATGGTAACACATTGTTTCACATACGAAGCTATTAATAATAACTTAAAAGTTATTTTAAGATTTCGATTTTATTCTTTGTTTTTAATGATAAACATGTTTTCAAAAATTGTGGAGTGAAATAAATTTTAAAATATATTAGATGCGTTAAATTCGTAATAAAATCGTGTTATTAACCTTAACTTGTTTTGATATACAATTTATTTATAGAATAATTTATATTTATTGAAATATATGCATATATTTTCATTTGTGAATTATTGTTGCTATTGATATAAATATTTATCATTGAATTTATTGAAAGTATTGAGCAATAATCCCTGTAGGTTATCAATAATTTTAAACAAAATGAAAAACAACAACTCAGGATTTATGATTACTAATCTTAAATTTAGTAACGTTGTAGATTCTGTTTACTTAGTTTTATGTTGACTTTGCTTGACAACAGACGTATACAAATAACGTTAAAAATATTCATTGAAATAAAAATAAAATTTTTAATTCGTTTAAAATACGCTTATTCAGAAATAAATATTCAATTTTATCGAAAATCGAATTGTTGTGTGACGCAACAATGCCGGAGGTTTCTCAAGATGTTTTTGAAACAAAAAATCCAGTACGTACCAACTTAACAGGTGTTTTACGTGCGCGTGCCAATTCTGCCAACTCGAAAAACGTTAAATTTTCGGAAAATCCTGATTCAGTATTTCCAGCGATTTCTAAAAATTTCACTTCCGAAAATGATTTGGACAGTTTTGCTGGAGGGATGCCCTCAGTTCAAAATAGTTGGATTGATGCTCGGGAACTTTCACACAGGTACCAATATTTAACGATAAAATCACTGCATTCTAACAAATAAATATTTACTATTAATCATCTATTTAAACATTCAAAAAATCTTCATAAATAATAAAATTGTTGATTTATCTGGTTGCACTAGTTCTACATTGTTACCAACATATAAAATA
>CM008230.1:18101134-18118771 GCA_002278615.1 Pogonus chalceus | reverse complement strand
AATATACATATATGATCTACTTTGCTAATATAATAGCTAAAAATTACTTCAACGAAATTACATAATTCATATTTTGTCCTTGATAAAATAAAATTTAATAAATTTCACCGAAACAAGCTGCATAATTTGTAATAACTAGGTGCACTGTGCTCAACATTTATATTTCATTAAACCGATAAACTTGTTAGTTTACTTGAAGCAGTCAAACAAGAACTATGGACATACTCGGTACAGTGGCTTTAATAACTGGCGCAGCCTCTGGCATTGGGTTTGAAATTGCAAAAGAATTATTGAAAAATGGAGCACAGGTAATTTATTTTTATGTAAATATATATTATTATTTTCAATTAATTTTTTAATACAAATATAGGGAATATGTATAGCAGATATAAACGAAGAAAATGGCGAAAAGGCTGTAGATATTTTATCAAAAGAATTTGATAAAACAAAAATTATATTTATTAAAACGGATGTAACAAAAGAAAATGAATTTGAAGGTACGTTTCTTAATTTTAAATTCAATCTTCATATTATTAATTATTATAATTTACAGATGCGTTTAAAAAAACAATTAAAACTTTCGGAAAAATTGATATCCTTATCAATAACGCAGGAATAGTCGACGATGTTAACTATCGATTAGAAGTCGATGTTAATTTGGTAAATATACAAAAAATATCTCCATATATCTACCATTTTAATTTAATTGTATATTTAGCAAGGTGTACTACGAGGGATCTTACTAGGTTTAAAATACCTCGCAAAAGATCAAAACGTCAACGGAGGAACAATTCTAAACATTTGTTCAACAGCAGCATTTGAGCTACAACAATTTTTCCCAGTTTATTCAGCAACAAAAGCAGGCGCGATAAATTTAACACGAGGTTTTGGACATCCCTTTCATTACAACCGTACTGGTGTTAAAATAATTGCTTTATGTCCTGGAAAAACTGAAACTGAGTTATTAGTTCAAAATAAATTATATAAAGGTTGCCTTGATGGATTGTTTAAAACAGTTGCTGATCAGGAAATTCAAAAGTATGCGCCGACCGTATTTTGTTATATGGATAGTAATCAATTGTTTATTTTTAATTTTAGACCGGATGCAGTAGGCCGAGCTGCAATTCAAGCTTTAAAAAATGGCGAAACTGGTTCAATATGGATGATTGATCAGAATAATTTTTATAGTTTTCATATTCCGGAATGGGAAAGTCTTAGAAAACTTGTTATTGAAGGAATCTAGTTTATATGTAGTAAATAGAAATTGTTGTATTTGATTTTTTTGCTCAATAAAAACTATATAATGGTTTATTTTTGATTTTATCTTCGTGGAAAATTTTAGTTTTGCTCTTATATTTAGTTTCCTCTAAGTACAAACTTTATAGATGACAAATTCATTTTTTAACCCTTTATTAATATAGCAAAATACAGTTTATATACATATGTACTGTATCATAAACTTCGACAAATTAAATGTATTTCTTTTTTCGATATGAAATTATTAAAGATTGCACGCTTTCTGAAATATTTTTACCAATTTTAAAATGAAATATTCAAAAATGAATCTAAATTTTAGACGTTCAATTAAAGTTTCAGGCTTGAAATGAAGTTAAAACTAAATATTTACTTCATTTTAAGAAATATTTAGACCTTAAATAAGAATGTTTGTGTATTTACTTCCCGATAAACAAAGAAAATTAAAAGTTTTTATCAAAAACGAATATTTTGAAGAGTATAAATACTTAGAGCTCATTTGTTTCAAAGTAATATACGTGCTTCAATCTACAAACTTCCTTTTGAACTATTTTTTGATATCGCGTTAACGCAGTTTACATTTTAATCCACATTTAAAATGTCAAATTGACAAGTGTCAAAATAAAGCCATGTCGTCTGCCACGGTAATAAAATATTACACATAATAATAACAGAAAAACAATGACAATCCCTTAAAATTTTATATATTCCAGGTGCCATTACTAGAAGATGATACAATTGCATTTGGTGAGGAAGATGATTTAACGAAAAATTCTAAAAATTTAACGTAA
Organism: Pogonus chalceus; assembly: GCA_002278615.1. Classification (NCBI taxonomy): domain Eukaryota; kingdom Metazoa; phylum Arthropoda; class Insecta; order Coleoptera; family Carabidae; genus Pogonus; species Pogonus chalceus. The sequence continues at coordinate 18,116,726 of CM008230.1, read as the reverse complement.
GTCTGTTAGAATTAACAATAATTCTGATTTATAAAATTATCCCGGGTATTTTTTCCAGACATCCTTATGTTACATTCTTTCACATAGCATTCCGTAGCGCGGCTATCGTAGTTTATATACTATGTGGCTGGTTTAGTGATAGTTTTATAGCAAGTTTTGTTACTGTAATTCTTCTGTTATCAATGGATTTTTGGACAGTAAAAAATATAACTGGACGATTAATGGTTGGATTAAGGTGGTGGAATTACGTAGATGATGATGGGAAGTCGCATTGGGTGTACGAAGCACGAANATAAAATAATAAATAAATTATTATTTATTTTATTAATATTTCAGTTACTTGTAATGATTGCTTTAATTTTAAATGGAGCAAATTTATATGGATATATTAAATGTAAAGTTGGACAAAAAGAAAATTTAACAACAGTAACGAGTGAATTTTTACGGAAACAAGTATTACAAAGCGCAGTATCACTTGTGACAAAACAAACTACAACAACTCCAAGTAATCCTATGTCCATTCCTACAAATACTGTATGAAATATTTTAATTATACCTATAAATAATTTTATTAATTTTAGTATTTATTATTATAAATAAATATAATATATACGAAATGTCTTGTTTCTTTTATTATCACTTAAATATTTAATTTGACGTTGCGTTAATAAAAAATAGGAATTCTTATGTCCAAATATAAATAAAAATTTTAAAAAATAATGCTCCAGGTGAGGCTCGAACTCACAACCCCGGCATTGCTCACGACTACTGTCTTATAAGTACCGTGCGCTAACCAATTGCGCCACTGGAGCGATGTGGTCTACTGTTTTCTATGTCGCTTATTACTTGTACCCGCATTTTTATTTTATGAAATAATAATAAAACTACATAAAAAATGTTTCATTTTAATAATACATATAAATATATACGTTGAAATAAATTTAAAACGAAACAAAAGATGTTTTTAATATCAATTATTGATTTAATTAATATTTTATTTACGTTTAAACAAATTAATTAAAATAATATCTATTAAACTTCCAAATTTATTAGTTATTATAATAGTTTAAGTATATATTATTTAATTTTATTGATTTATGAGAAAAATAAGGCGTATTTTATGTATATATAACATATAAACTTTTAAACAGGTGGCAACACTGGATTCAAACGTCAATTTAAGTTGTGAGTTGTCAACTTATCATAATGTTGACATTTTACATACGTAAAAAATAACAATGTTTATAAATTATAATATTTTCCTTTGCGCTGCTGCTAAATATGTTTAATAAAACTTAACTGATATGTGCGCATATTACCTTTAATATTTTAGAAAATGAGTTGGTTTGATACTTCAGGATTTGCAAGTCTAGCAAAGACTGCATTAAAAGAAGCTCAAAAGAGTATCGATAAAGTATTAGATATTAAAGATGATGATATAACACAAGATAACACCCAACAAAATACAGCGGTACCAGTTGATCCGAACAACGACGATTTTTTCTCTGCTTGGGGTGTTACTCAATCAGGCTCAATAAAATCTGGTACTAGTAACAATTCTGAACCAGAACCATCAGCGGTTGTTACTAAAAGCCCGACGAAAACAACAACTAAAATTAATAATATGACTGCGAGTTTATGGGGTTCATTTACGGGGTCGTTTTTCGAAAGTCCGAAGGGGGAATCTAATCCATTAGATAAAACAGTTCAGCATACTATAAGCGTAGAAAGCTTAGCTGATGATTCTAGCGATTTAGGTTCTATAGATGAAAAGTTTAGTAAAAGTAAATTAGTTGTCCGGGAAATTAGTGAAGATGGTGAAAGCAGTATGCGATCGCGATTATCCAGCGGAGAAGTTGAAATGGATGAAGAAAAAGATTTATCTAAACCTAATATTCTCGCGGAATTATTGCAATCTTCACCACAAAATGATTCTAATTCTTTAGATGATAATAAAACAATTACAACAGTTTCTATAAGACATAGGGAACGTCCATCTAGTTTTTATACAAATCGATTATCAGTTATTTCTTCTGAAAGCGGTAAAAATAGCTCCGAATCGGTGGAAGTTTTAGGCGGTACAGGTTGCACAACAACTCCAGAATCTGAAGTAACTTCAGCGGCACATTCTATTTCAACTTCTAGTTCTATTCACGGCGGTAAACCAACTTCAGATTCTGTGGAAGTTTTGCCCGATAGTTTAACAAGTCCTAGTTCGGTTGAAATTTTAAATTCAGAAGCGACGAATAGTCATAGATTATCTCAAATAACGGATGAGGAATTCGAATCACCGTTTCAATCACCAGTTGACCCTGGTACATTTAAGGAGGATGATTTTCAGGTTTCACCTGATAGTGTTGAAATAATTCCAGAAGCTTTAGAAGAAGAAGAACAAAGTGTTGCAGATGATTCTATTTCTTATATGTCGATTTCGGAAAGTACAGATGCGACTGTTCTTGAACCGTTTACTTTTAAAACGGAAAATAAATTTGAAATGAATAGGACTCAAAAGTTAAGCAAAGAAATGGCTGAGTCAGTTACTAGTGAGGTATCACTTAGTCCTGATAAATCTTATACTATTGGAGATATTCCAATAACTCAAGCACCTAGTCGTTCAGCTATGCACTTGCCGTTGAGTCACACAACTATGAGTAGCAGTCAACCAATTTTGCCTACAATCACTGGTAATACTAATAGTATAAAAGAATCACTAAGTCATAGTGCACAAGCTTTAATTAATACACAGCCACAGCCATCTAGTTCAGTACAAAATTTACCAAATTTACTAGACTCCGTAAAAATAATTGATATCCCAAGCATGGAAAGCAGCTCCCAATCGCTTCAAAACGTTGAGATTCAAAGCGAATCGAACGATGAAGGCTCTCAATCCGACCGGACTTTAATAGCTGAAAATGATACAGCTGAAATCGAAAGCAGTAGCGAAGAGATACCCAACGAAAATCAAAATTCATCTTATTTAAAAAATATGATTGCAGATGCAATGATTGAAAAAAGTCCCGAAAATACCTCTAAAGCTAATCAATTTATGGATTTATCCCAAAATTTGCTTGCTTCATATCAATCAGATGGAACGGACAGTATTTCAATTTCTCATTTAGATATGCCTCCAAGAGATCAATCCCCTATTTCATCAGAAAGTCGCAGCGATCTTGTTAAAATCGGTTCAGAACAAACTTCCGGGCATACATCCGGCGACGAGTTAGAGACAACGACCTCATCTGATATCGAAATAATATCTAGTCCGAACGGAGATAACTCTAGCGTGCAAAGCGGTAGTAGACAAAGTCCAGCAAAGTTACAAAAATTCAGATGTTCCGGCGATCAATCATCAGCAATAGAAATGTTATTTGGTAAATCTCCAAAAACAAAAACCAAAGGACATAATCGTGAATTATCTGAAACTTCAAGCCATAGTGACGATAGCCATTCATCTGAAATCGACCGACTGCTAAAACGCGTTTCAGAAATGACTGAAATTCTAGAAGCCAGAGAAGCGAAATTAATCGACACGACTAGACGCAATGCGGAATTACAAGAATTAAACACGGACTTAAAACATCAATTAGAAAATATTTTATCGAAACAAATTGATTCGGCTGATATTAATTTAGTGACTGAGGAATATACTCAAAGATTATCAGCTTTAGAAAGGAAATTTCAACAAGCAATTCGGGAAAAAGATATTTTACGGAAACAACTTGAACAGGCTAAGCAAGATGCTGCTACTAGAATGTCGAAAGGTGAATTAGAAACTTTGATTAATGAGAAAGATGAAACTATTAAGGAGCTAAGACATGAAGGAGATAAATTATCGAAACAACAACTACAGCATTCTAATATAATAAAAAAATTACGGGCCAAAGAAAAGGAAAATGAATCTACTATTAAACATTTAAAGTAAATAATAATTTTAATGCTTTTTTTACTGTATATAGTTACTTAGCGATATTATAATAATGTATTTATAAGAATTAATTATAACTAATAAATATTTTTTTAATGCAAATGATTAATTTTGTAATTTTAGAGAAAGAGTTGAAGAGTTAACTTCAGAAACCGATCGTCTTAAACGGTCTCTAATCGCAAAAGACGAAGTCGAAAGATCTCAAATAGATGCAGTCCATCAATTAACATCAAAAAATAAAAAACTAGAAAACGAATCATCTCAGTTAAAAAGTCAACTAGATGATGTAAATCAAAAACTTGAAACATTTAAAAAATCTTTAGACGCTGCTAAAAAAGAGCTCTCAGATAATACTCGCACGAATACAGAGCTTCAAGCAAGAAAACACGCGTTAGAATCACTGGAAAATGAAAAACGAATGACTCAATTACAAAATGAAGAAGTTTTGAGTCAGTTAGATGATTTACGACAAAAATTACGAAGTGCTGAACAGGAACATTTGAAAAAGGAACAAGCGTTGCGGAAAGAAAATGCTAATCTTCTACGTAGAGTTGAAAATACCGAAGCTCGAAACGAAGAATTAGCGCAATCTGTTTCGCAGGCTACTAGACCCTTAATTAGACAATTAGAAACATTGCAAGCTACACATAGTATGAAATTAAATACTTGGGAAAATCAGGAACAAACGTTATTAGAAAAATTAAGTAGGTTTATACATTAATAAATACATAAACGAAAAAAATATGTATCTTATTATTTTGTAGAAAGCGTACAAGAAAATTTATCTGTAATATCAGACCGCGAAAGAACTACTCGAGAAGAATGTCTTACATTAAGATCAACAATTTCATCTGTTGAATCAAAACTCAACAGTACTTCTCATCAACTTGAACTATTAACAACACAGTTAGAACAACAAAAAACAGAAAATATGATGGTACAGCAAGAATTAACTCGGTAAACTATAAAATAACTCAAATTTTAAATTGTAATTCTAACATTTTTTATATTTCAGAGAAAAAAATCTATTTACCGATAAACTAAAAAGCAAGGAAAATGAAATATCAGATCTTAAAAGTGAAATAGCAATGTTGAAAGAACAATTAACAATGGAAAAATCGTTGTTAAAAGCCGAAGAAATGAAAAGATCTCAACTGCAGGTAAGACATTTTTGAAATGTTTACTAACAAGTACATAACCATTAATTTATATCTAAAAACTATTTTAAACTTAATTAGTTTGTACTTACATGAAAGTTTCATTATTTACAAATATATTTCACTGTTTCACACTTTACAATCTTAAATTATTGTTAAATAATATATTTTTTACCAGACATAACACTTTGCTTTTAACGTGCACCATAACGGACTACCACAGATTAAACGTTGTTTTTAGGCGCGGAACTTATAAATTATATAAACTTCATTATAGTTTATTCGTGTGATAATTATTAATTAATTAAATTATACAAATGAAAACTATAATTAATTATTAATTCTTATTATATGTTATATATAATTGAAATGTGTTTTAAATATATTTTTTGTATAAAGAAAATAATATGTAAGTGCCTATTTAATTATGTTATATAATTTGTGGTTCGATAAAAATTATTTTAAATATTGGAATGATTTATTACATGTTTATATACAATGCAAATTTTAGGAGCATGACCAGTTAGAACCAGTTAATATATATCACCAAGATTCTTCGCCAGATACGCGTACCACTTCACCAACATTAAGTTTACGAAGATTATCATTTTCCGAATCTCTAAGCAGTTCTGCTTGGCAACCGGTAAAATTACCATACCATAAATTTCTTAAAACAAATTTTAACCATTTTTTTTTTCTCATAAACAGGATGACCACACAGAGACATCAACAAGTCGATATTCAAACATGTTTGAAATAGAAGGTTTACAATCGGCGCTGAAACAAAAAGAGGGCGAAATTCAACAATTACAATGGGAATTATCGCGACGCGAAAATGAACGAACGTATTTAACAACGGAAATATCGAATTTAATGGTTAAAATGGAGAATTTAGAACAGAAAGTTATAGAACATGATCATTTGAAGGAACAATTTAATGACTTACAGCAACAATACGACGCGCTGTGTCAAATGTACGGGGAAAAAGTTGAAGAAACTGAGGAATTACGTTTAGATTTGGAAGATGTGAAAGAAATGTATAAAAGTCAAATCGATGAATTGTTAAAACAACAAAATAAAAGTACTAATAATTAATAATAACACTATATCGTGTGAATATTTAGTACAATAGTCACATTCAACTTGAGCTGTGACAATCAGTTTATTTAATAGCGTAACAATTTAAACATTATTTATTATAATCAAGTATTAATTTCGGCGTGTCTATTTAATTTTAAATATATTTTGCTCAAGTTATGTGACTAAAACATATTATAATATAAAATATAATAATAGTAAATGAATCTATTTGAACTAGTTTTGCTTTGAATTCTATAATATACATATGAATTTGATTGAAATATATATAAAAAAAACTTTAAAATCAAATTCAATTTTATAATATATTGTCCAAGTTACTAAATAACTAAATAGTACCTTATTTGGTGTCATATAGTTAAATCTATGAAAAAGCTAAAGGTGCTAGGTTTTATTAAGCGATTTTTTTATACCTGTGATAATTATAAATTTTGTAATCGTTCGAAATTGTGCAATTCCATGCCGCACAACTATATATAATTATTATTGCTTCAATGTGCAATTGTAAAAGCATTATTATATTGTACCTATTAAAGTTGTTATTAAATTAATTTATGAAATTATATTTTTTTTTGTTTTTTTATCCATATAACCTTACATTCACCATTTTCGTTGAAAATAAAAACAAGTATGAGTTATAGAAATATAATTAATATTTTTACACTGGTTATACGCGTTATAAGTGGGCTTCACCATTTTGCTTTGCGTTATAAGTATATATACACATTATTTTACTTTAAACAAGACATTTAATACGTTACGAAAAAGATGTACTGCGTACATTAGACATGTATTTCTCGAATAAAGTTACGACATATTTCTCATTACTTGTAAGTGGTACAAAGCTGAAAAAGGCAGTAACGTATGTCTAACGAAAACATCTGCTTTATCATTGCGCACTAGCGTGAACTATAACTTCGAGCATTGTGAAGAATTATAATTACTAGTTAATCTTAAATTTGTGACATTTGTTATAAATTAAAGTACACCAACTTCAAGGTGTCTTTAATTAAACAAAAGTGACTTACTAGTTAATGTTAAATATTATTTTAAAACGTAAAAAACTGATTTTGACTGTGAAGTACTGTAGGTAACCTTAAAATTAATGTTGCTCGCAGTATTAATTAATATACTTTTTAAAAATTATAAATAAATGGAATGGAAATAATAAAAGTATTATTAATTAATTTTAAGAATTAAGTAGCTTATATTACCATTCATATATTAAGAGAAAGTACATCTTAAGATAAATTATAGAATAGATGTTAGTAGTAAAGTAATAATTTTTTCATTATTTAAAAATTATAGAATATTAGAATTATCTAAGCACCACTGAAATAAAAAATTATTATTATATAAACTAAGTAACGCGGCATTGAACGGTCTAAAATATGAAATAGTTTTATAGAAATTTGATTCAAAAATGCCAGGCTACTTAAGTGAAAAATACTAATCTACGAAGATACTATTCTAAAAAAAATAATTATAAATAAAAATAATTTTTCTGAATGTGTCGTCTATTTTATGAAAATTTCAATTTTGTTGTTAATATTATTTTAAATTTATCAAATTATTTACAATTTTAACTAATCCTGTTATTAAGTTAAGAAGTATTTAGTTTCGTAATTTAAAAATTAAGTTTTTCTTAAAAAAAATTGCTATATTTATCTAGTTATCTGCAAAATAGATTGAAAATTTTAGAATTATTCTGCATTGAATAATTTAAATACTAAGTCAATTGATGCCTAAAAAAGATGTAAAATGGCAAACAAGACTGATGGTTAATTTGTTTTCATTTGAAAAAATGAGAAACCGTATTTATCACGGCTCTTACAACTCATTCAGATATCGTAGTTACTTATGAAACGTACAAGCCCTTTCATTTATGTGCCAGTTATTCTCTTGAATTCAAGTAAACAGTTAAACATTTATAAATGTGTCAATTCACAGCAATTTCGGTACACTGATAACATGAATATTTCATTATTTTCTAAGTAACACATTTAACATATTCTTGTTCACAATTTTCTATTTCTACCATAAAACAGTTAACAGATAATACGACAGATGTATGTATGACTTTATAGTAAAACAAGTTTTGTTTGTACAAATTGTTTTTATCAATGTCTTTTCAAGTTTGTTTTTATTTTGTTGAAATATTTTTTTATTGGAGTAAGTGTTGTTTAAATAAATACAATCTTCAACTGATGAAACTAAGTAGCTTAAATTAAATAAGTAATATATATCATTCATTTGATATATTTTACGTAATGTGGAAGAAAAAATTAACTCCAGTAATATATTTCAAATGTTTATTTATATATAAATCTAAGAGTGTTTTTGCAGCTGATCTAAAAAGGCATGATTGTTAAGTTGATATTTTTGTTGAACCTTGAAAAAACATTTTAGAAAAACTGTAGTATGTATATAAGTATGTATGTATATAAATATATTGAAGTGACCATTGCTGTTTAAAAGCTGTATTTAAAAACCTCATTACACGCTTGTAAATAATTTCTAGATTATTAAATTATTAGTTGTGAATAGTTGCATTGTAACGAGGCGAGTTCTTACATTTGTATTTATTATTTTGTTATGAATAACATGTACTGACACAAAAAGGGCTCGGCAGGCCGCAGTATACAGCAGCAGCTGAGCGGATTGCAGCAGCAGCAGTCTAGTTATTTTAGCTGCTAGTTGCGATGTGCTGTTGTCTCTTTGTTGCGTACCTGCGATTGCATCTTGGCGCTCGTTAAGCTGGCAACGTGCAAGGCACGAGAACGGAGTGAACCAGGCAGGATTTCCTGCGCACTGTATCACTCGCTCACACCCACGGAGTCCAGCCCTCGTACAATAGGGCCAGGTTGTCAAGGCTTGTTGCCTCCTTAATCACGTGATCCACCTGCGAACAAGCAATTCCAAGTTCGACAAACAACAAAGAAAGCTTAATATTATCACAGCTTTCTCTAATACTCAACAATTTAAACGGTTGTAAAGCTAGTTTATTGTGAGAAGCTCAGTATCTCTTCCTAAAACCGAATTGTCAACTGGCAGGGTGTCATGGTTCATATAGAATTACGCATGAAAGAAGAGGGAGAACATTGCGTCTGATTGGCTTTGGAATTTGTGGAAGGGATAGACTTGTTTCGACTATTCAGCGTTCAGCTTCGTACTTCATCGTTAAAAGTTCCCAAAACCAAATAACCAATGAGCACTGGTCCTGTGTCACAGGGTTATGGTTTATATGAAATATGCTACAAGTTCTCTGATTGGTTTTTGAGTTTGTTGAAGGAGTAGACTTGTTTCAATATTCCAAACATTTTATACGATTGGCTTATAGGTAGCGAGTTAAAGTTTATGTAGAGTTAGGAGGGAACAAGATGTTTGATTGGATTTTAATTTTGTGGAAGGCGTAAATAATTTCGATATATTTCGTTATAGTATGACACGTGTCTCTTCTAAACACCAAACTGAGACTGGATACAGTGTCATGGGTTATACACAATCGCGAATGAAATAGTGGGGAAATACGAAGTATCTGATTGGCTTTTGGTTTTGTAGAAGGGGTATACTTGTCTTGACTGTTCAAATATGCGGGACTCTCGGTGTTTATCAATTTAATTTAAAAATAATATTAGTTCATAAAATGGTTGATGTAAAGGCTATATGCCCCATTCAGCATTAAATATTTAGTACTTTTCTTTAGATATTTCTTCTCAAAACCGAATTACTTATAAATACAGGCTTATGATTTACAAAAAATTGTGTATGGAAGACTAGGTGAATACAAGGTGTATGATTGGTTTTTAGTAGTACAAGTAGACATGTTTTCGGTATTTCAAATCTTCAACCGATTGGCTATTTCTTTCGAGTTGCGCATAGCAGAGTGGGAGGGAACAAGGTATCTGATTGGCTTTTGATTTTGTAGAAGGAAGAAACATTTGAACTGATTGGCTACTGAGTACTGAATCTAGGTTTATATAGAGTTGCGGAAGAAATAATGGAGGGAGACCAAGGTATTTGATTGGTTTTGTGGAAAGGGTATACCGAACTTCTGACAACACAGAAATATAAAACTTAATGTTTGAAAACCAACACGATAAATGACGAACGTGAATTTTTTTATACGAAATTATAATAAATTAATTTAAAATTATTACAATTTAGAATTTGTGATAATAATTTTAAGTCTTTCAAAGCTGTAATCTAATCTGAAATAGAAATAAATATTATAAATACCTGTTCTTGTAGGGAATATTTCACACCTGGATCTGGATCTCTTCCTTCTAATTTCAACCTAACTTTATGCCAAACAGCAATAGCGTACGCATTCCGTTGCTCCTTCTGCTTCGCCTTCTTCACAGGTACGCCTTTCCTCGGACTCATCCAAACACTCTCTTGTCTTATCAGCGGAGGTCTAGCATTCTTATTATTGCAATTCTCCTCTTCCAAATTCAACAATTGCTCATAAATCTCATTGGTTTGTTGCCTCAATAGATTTAATTCCTCAACAGTTTTATTAATATCACGTTCGGCGTCTTGCTCTTTCGTAAACTTCGACGCAACTGTTGAAAACAAATCTAAGTATTTTATGTATTTTTTCAAGAAACGATGTAGTTCTGTAGAACAATCTTCCAATTTCGACATAGTTTTTAATAAATTTCGCACATCTGCGAATAGTTTATGATGGATTCCTAGCATGGCTTTTAATTTCGCGAAATCGGTTTTGATTGTATCAAATAATTCGGTTAAATTTTCTTTTTGTTTTGAGTTTGATTTTTGACTTTCCAGGATTAAATCGGATAATTTAGTTGACGCAGTTTTTATCCAATTTTGATCGATGCTACTATCGAAAGACATGATTTTGATAAGACTTGCTTCTGTTAATGAAACTTCTTCAGTACAACCCATTAACATTCTGCACGATGATTCCCAGTTTTTGACTAAGTTCACGAATAAAGTGTCATGTGTAACTGCTTCAGTTGTACGCGTGCGTAATGCTTCATGATGTAGTAATGTATTACATGTGTTTCCAATTGTAACCGCCAATTTTTGTTCGACGTTTAACCTATCTTCTAGAATATTTACAGCACATTCAAATTGTGCCATTATATTGTTTAAGTCAGGATTTGCGCCAGCTGCCCATTTAAGCCGTTGTTCCGCGCTTGATATTAAAGTCCTTTGTTGTTCCCGTGCTTCTGTTAATCTACCTTGCATTGCTAACAACGACGAACAAGTTTTTCGGAGTTCTAATAAAAAGTTAGATCGAATCAACGGAGATAACGCGGCGAGTCCTGGTTGTAGCATAATTACATCTTCATGTAACCAATGGTGGGCCGTTAATTGTAATTGCAATCGTTGCATTGTAGATCTTTGTATTTCTAAATTTTGTTGCATATATCTTGCAACTTCTCGTTTCCGCCATGTTGTTTCTAGATTTGAACATAATCCTGACGCTTGCGCTAAGATATTCCCAGTAAAAGTCCCACGTTTTAAGTTCAAATCAACAGCCTTACGGCATAAATCCTCTAGCGGGACTTTATTTTCAGCACCGATATCGCGTTGCTCAATTTCATCCGTTACATTAATTCCTATCCGTTGTAACAAAAAGCATAAAGTAAGTGCAATTGTTTGCGATGTAACACCTAACAACTGTCGACTGACGTAGTCAGCAGTAAATCTTCTGATTGGTTTACTAAGCCTTTCGTCATCAAAAACTGTAGCCATTCCGATGCCTTTAAAACCACGACACATTTGTCCGCAGAGCGAGAAAAATTCCGTCATAGTTTGAACGCGTTTCAACAGGAATATATCGTCTAATACTTGACGCGTTTGTTCGCTGAATACAGGCGCTGCAAGCGCCTTCGCTTCGCGAAGTTGATCGATTTTTTTCCAGCACGCTGGAGTATCCAAACTAGCTAACGCGGTTATTAAACGGTTTGATTCTTCTTGTAATTTATCAAATAAACCATTAAAACCCATTAATAGCATTTGACCGGAAGATAATGGTTCCGATGGTTGAGTTTGAAGTAAAGCTTCAAAATTGGAACGTAATTCTGCTATTAATGTTTGAACGCTTTCGTGCGGTGACTGAAATAAAATTGTTCATATTTTGAAATCTTTAAAATTAAACCTTATAGGTATAACATGCAAAAACAACAATGACGTCATCTCCTTAGATATAAAACACAACAAGAACCGTACACTTTTACACATTTCAGATGTATGTAAAGCACTTTAAACACCACAAAATATTTATTATAAATTTGCTTAACCTTATAGAAAAGAATTAAAAGTATACTTACATCCATTTTCATAACAGTAAACCTCAAATGCCTTTCCAGTTGACTTAAAACTTCTGGAAGTGGATAACCAATGTTCAGAATAATATTATTCAAATCGTTAATCATATTAATAACAGTAATTTCTTCAGTTTGTATCGTTTTAACAGTTTCCGGTAAAATAATAGTATGGAAATTAAAATTCAATTCTTGTAACCCTTTATAAATATTATTCGCAGTTTGTAAACAACCAATAATAACTGGTATTTTACTTTCATCGCTTTTAACTGGTATCAAATTTGAGAGTTCAGTTACTAAGCTACTCATCAAATGCATTTCATCCAAAAACCAATCACCATCTCTTGAAGTTAAATCAACTAAATAATCTCCAGCACTTGCGGCAGCTGCTTCCATAGTGAGATAACGTTTATTTAACGCACATAACGCAGTTATATTTACACATTCAAAAGCTTCTGTTGCCCCCTTTTCAGATCGTAAAAACGTCGAGATTCCTGTACAAGTATCATTATACGCTTTATCTAACCTTGATCCGGAATCTGGAACACCTTCGGTGTTCAATCGTTCAAAACTTTTTTGAAGTCTCATATTTGTTTCGTTTAATAACGATTGTAATTGATAAGAAAACGCAATGACATGTTGTGTGAAAGGGTTATTAACATTTTCCGGTTGGAACAAAGTATTATATTCCGCTAACACGTCTAAACACGAATCAACCGATTTTGTGTCCAAAAGATGTTTGCACCACTTAATGTAGCATTTCGAACGATGTTTTTCTAAATATGAAAGCGGATATAAACCCGCCACTGTACTATACTGGCTTAACAGGTCTAAACACGTGCGTATATAAAGTAATTGTTGTTGAGCCAATTGTGTTACTTCTGTTTCGAGTTGTTCACATTGCGTTATCATTGTTGTTTGGCCGGCATTTTGGAGGAAGTCTTTTATTATATCGAATATTTTATGGTTTTCATGTTCTAACGGGAAATTTAATTCCTGGACCCATTGGTTTAATTGTGTACCGCGTAAGGCTGACATAGCAGCAGTGTGGGATACTAAATGATTTTCGTATTCAGATATTTTTTCTTCTAACGCCTTTCTGGCGTTTTGAAGACATGATTGAGTTTGTTGGTAAAGGGTAAAACGTTTTGGTAATGTGTATAAGGAATGATTCCTTCCTACGTATTCAGCTTCTTTTATTAAAGCCATTTGTTGATGCAGTTCAAGAAGATTGTCTTCCGCGTGTTTAACTTTTTTCTCTTCTTGATTTAATTTATTTAATTCTTCAATAATTGTTGATATTTCTGATAAAATGTCGTCTCTATAACAATAATTTTACCAATTTATTTACTTCTTTAATATATTCTATTTATAAATAATAAAATTAAACATTTGGCAAGCGTTCAAATGTTATATATTCGAAAAGTGCATATACTTATAAATTAAACTTAAGTAGTGACTGATTTAATAGAATTCTTTATAAATCTAATAAATTAAAACGTTTAAGATAATAATTATAACTATTTTTAAAACATATTTTGGAACTTCGAAGTAAGTACAAAACAAAGTACTTGATAAATACGGAACAAGAAAAGAAAAATAATATATTCCTCAAAATCAGGTGATAATAAAAAAAAAACATTATTATGTAAATTTTAATTTAAATATGAACAAATGTTAATTTTTTGTTTATCTACGTCAAAATATTAATTGCATTCAGTGGCGTAACATGAAAAAACGTTTAAAAACTATAAAATAATTTTAATTTTTACTAAAATTTAACGATAATATAAGAAAATAAATTGGTAATTTATTGTAAGTTTAAATTAAATAATTTCATCAATTGTAAATACGAATATTTTTGCTTAACAGACGCTTCATCGAAATAACGAATAATACTATAGTAAGTTTAACACCTCAGACATGTTATGCAAATTAAAGAAATTAAAAATAAAATCAAATTTGCTTGCATATTTAATAGCAATCAAATAAATTTTGACAGATAAGCAATTAAGATTTCTAGGAAAATCATATCGCAACCAAGAACTTTTGTTAAATTATGAATGATATTTGATATTACGCGTTTTTCATTTTATTAAAGTGCGTACGCTGTATTAATTAACTGGTAATTAAAACTTTTTAATCATTAAATAAATATTATAATGATATTTATAAATAAATTTGAATAAATGTTAAATTTACAAACCTGTTGGTAACCCATTCCGCCTGCATTTCCGCACATCTAACATGAAACATGCTAGCAGTAACTTCGCGTTCCAAATCCCTCCTAGCTTGTCTTGTAACAACACTAGGAGCTACAGTTCTTAACACAGCTCCGGCTAGTCCTTCAGCCCCAGGAGTCCAATCAACCAAAGGATCATAAACAAATGCTTCTAAAAGAGTTAATAAAGTCTCCCGACCCTTTTGCATTGTCGATAGAACCGTTTCACAAGCCAAACGGAACATCCCCTAGAAATTTCAAATATATTAGAATTAATCCTTAAATATAAAATTAACAAAAAAAAAAAAATCAATTAAAATTTACACAAAAATGCTTTTAATATACAAAAAAATTACGTTGCTTGGTATTTCTGCGCGTAAATTGCATTTCCGTTGCGATTATTGTAGTTAAATAAGCAATTAAATATATGAAACACGTTTATACTTGTTCATGTTGTAATTAATTTATTATTATATGAATGAATGTTTCGTAGAAAGGATATTTTTATCACGTAAGGACTTTTTAAAAACATATTTACGATTATATTTTTGTATTTAACTATTTCTTTGAAATTAATTTTTAAATATGTAATTAAATTTTCAATAGACCTTTTATAAAAACATCAATTGTTTATTACAGGAAAACCACAAAATTACTATTAAATTTAAACAAATAATACATAGTTATCTAATTTATTAAACAATTTAATTGTTTATAGCAACAAATTTGGTTGTTATACAAAATTATACTAAAGTAATATCGCATATAACTGCATCGGGTAATTTGAATTAAATTTTTAAATATTATGAATACTCCAAAGTTATTATTCAAAAATATATAAGAGTTTGATTGTATGAGATGAATTAGGACCAAATAAGGATATAATATTGAA
>CM008230.1:18074431-18092915 GCA_002278615.1 Pogonus chalceus | reverse complement strand
TATTTCGATGATTCTAAAATTGGAAAATATATTTATTTATCAATAAAAAAACATCCCTTAATGTCTGACCATCTTTAAAAAACTAGAAAAATTATTTTTTATTATATACTTTGCAATTAAAAGATTCTGAACTAAATATTTAGTTACAATCTAAACAATTTTATTTCGATGATTCTAAAATTGGAAAATATATTTATTTATCAATAAAAAAACATCCCTTAATGTCTGACCATCTTTTAAAAAACTAAAAAAATTATTTTTATTATATACTTTGCAATTAATCGATTCAGAACTATTTAGTTTCAATCTTAACAATTTTATTTCGATGACTCTAAAATTGCAAAATATATTTATTAATCAATAAAAAAACATCCCTTATAGTTTGATTTATTTAAAAAGTAAATAAAAATTATTTATTTATTATCTATTCTACTGTAATTCAATTCAGAACTATTTTGTATCAAATTAAATAATTTTATTGACGAAAATTATTATTTTTGAAATAAAAAACATCCCTTAAAGTTCATACCTCGTTATTAATATATTTTTTTATGTATATGGCCTGCCGTTAGATGATTCAAAAACTATTATGTTTTAAATTTCCAAAAACAAGTTTTTTTTTTTTTAAATTAAATAAAAAATCCCTTAAATCAATACCGCCCTAAAATACTCCATCAATTATGTATTTATAATAAATTTTGTTTCTAACTAAACTAGATTACAAACATTATTAAACAAACTATTGATCAAAGTGCAGATCTAATCTATATTATTAAAATATTTTTTTCTAAAACTCTAATTACCAGTCTTCAATAAATAAAAATTACCTCAGTTAAATAAAACAACACAAAATTAGTTATAATCGACAAAAAAAATCTATTGTAAACAAATTTAATAAATTCATTTTATGACAGATAAATATGCACTTAAATTTAATCAGCTTCATAAAAAAATTAATTTTTATTTTGTTACAAAATTATATGTAAAATTATCAATTAATTATGAATTGAGGGGAAGTGCTATAATTCCAATTATAGATAAGTGATTAATTTCTAGGATTTTCGCAATTTAAATATTTGAATTTGTTTTTCAAATTAGTTTCAGGAATTTATTTAAATTATATGAAATGTCAAAACAAAAAATGAAACGATGTTCAATTTTTTATATATATTTATAAAAAAAATGAATGATTATTCATAGGTATAGCGATTCAAAATAAATATACGAAATATATAAACAATGTTAGTTAAAGAATCAAAAAACCCGGTATATAAATTTATCTAAACAACTGATACAATATCAGATGTTTAGATTCATGTAACAAAAATCAAATCATGTTATTGCGTTATATTATTATTTTAGCGTTAAATAATTATGAAATGCAAATTCTTTGTTTAATTATTCTCATTTTGTTATGAAATTTGTACTTGGGTCAAGGCAAAATATGCATCTTGATTATAAGTATATTATTTATTAAATATTAATATTTAGGTTAAAGTAAAAATATTTTTCCTTGTTACAACATTGAAATTATAATGTTTTTAAAATAATATTACAAAAATCGGAGAAAGTTTTATAAAGTATTATGTAAAGATAAATTATTTTATAAGGAAATAAATGTTTTCTAAGTTTCTGTAATCTTTTGTTTAGAAAAGCAATTTTATTTCAATAAAAATGTAAATGTAACACAGCTGTTTAAATAACATTCATCAAAAGATCAATTTCACTCATGATCAAAACAAAATTTATCTAATTAACTCAACATTTATTAAAAACATAGTAAACACTAATGATTGATATATTAAACCACCTGACAAAATCTCAAGTAACTCTATAAAAGATAAAACTATTATTTTGTCAAAATTATATACTTTAATTATTTTTATATATAAATTATTCAGTAGCAACGTATGTTAAAAAATTAATTTTATAATTTATAGCTTTGTCGACAAGCAGTTAAACTATTAATATTTAATTTTGAAAGAAATTAATTATTTTATCGCGACATCTATTCGTTTGGTGTCAAATTAACCACATAATTATAAGTTTTACAATCATCGTTAGATGGCACTAATGCCAAATAAATATGACAAACTTACATTTAAATCAATTAATTTCTTAATGGCATAATAATTAAGATTTCTCATTAAGATATTTATTAAATTGACATAATCTGATATAACCACACCCTCAAAAATAAATTAACATATTGATTATTGCTATCTAATATCTTCAAAAATATTCCTATCCTTGAATAAGATAATAAGCGTTAAAAAAATTGTCATATTTAAGTTAACAATACAAAACCTACCCGCTATTTACTTACAAAAATGGACCTGACCTACGGGAATAAAAATAACACCGATCTATACAAAGAAATATTTGACTTTCTATAAATATCTCTATTATCTATTATTTTCTTACTTAGTAACCGCAAAAACTTGATATACTAGTTCGATTTCAACAAAAAATTTGATACAAATACTAATAATATTTATTATTACAGGTCGTGTTACTAATTCTGGGCGGTTTCTCAATCTGTTGGCTTCCGTATTTTATTGTAATACTAACAATAAAACTTCTAGAACTAGAAGGAAACAGATTCTACGAACCAGCGTTCACATTAGCAATGGCAAATTCTGGAATAAACCCAGCAATATACGCATGGAAAAACAAAGGATTCCGGAAGGCATTCATTCGCCTTCTAAAGTGTAAAAATCCGAACTTAAGTGAAAATCATTTTAGTTATAATTACACACGAAAAGTATCAAAACCAGTTGATATACCAAATAAAACTGTAAATGGTATTTGTAATGGAACTGAACAATATGTGTTGCAATCGGAATTAGTTGCTGCAGCCGCGGTTAAAAACAAACTTGAACAATATAATAATAATGATAAAACAACCACGATAAGTGTTAAGGAAGTTAATGAAAAATCTTTAAGTAATGGACAATGTACAATTGCTAAAGATGATGTAATACAAAATAATACTCCGAAATAAACACTTGATTAGTTAATAAAACGAAAATTACCCTTGTGGCGCTAGTGTATATTAAATATGGCAGACAATGTTAATTTAAGTAGTTGTTCTTCCACATTTGACTGTGTTTTTATTTCCAATGAAGAAGTACTTATAATTATTAATGTGATTCTAAGAAGTATTGCAAAATAAATATTAAAATATTTAATATTGCATCATAATATTTATTGATAAAGACATTAATGTATTTGCTTTTAAAATAGTTTGCACTTCAAATATGTTCTGGATAATTAACTTTATAATAAGGTCATGTAAAATTAATATCCAGAACAAAGCTGTTAAAGTAGATAGTATGTAGATTTCTACAATTTTATTCAAAGCACAAGTATTATATATTATATTTTTCATTTATTCGTTATTTATTTTATTCATATTGAATAAGTTAATGTACTTAATTATAAATTATTTTGTATAAATATTCTTGGTGAAGATATTTATTTTTTAATAAAAGTTATAAATAAATAGAAAATAAAAATAATTACCTCAACGCCTGTGATCCCGAGGGCAGCTTCCATATTGGGCGTCATCCGGAATGGAACCTTCTCAGGAACTCTCAATTGTTTTCCTTTTTCAAAGCATACATTATAGTCTATATGTATCACTTCACCACTTGTTAAATCAATGAGTACATTGTCTAAATGTCTATCACCCAGTCCAATAATATACCCAATAATACTCATAACCGCTACAGAATATGAATAATTTTTGGTAACTTGCCACCATGCACCAGCGTTAATACTACGGCACCATAATTCCTTAGCTAAGAGATCATTTGGGGTTTCAGCCATAAGTTCAGTTAAAACTTGTTTTAAAGCAACTAAAGGCCATTCTTTTCTATTATCCGTGTTCTTAACACCATGTTCTTTTAATAACGGATTCAATTTATTGTAAAATAATTCAGATGGCCGTAAAACAACTGCAGTATTCGTCGTTTGTTTCATATTAGTAATGGCGGCTTCGCGTAACTGCCATCTTTTATATAATGAGAACATTGGAGTTGTTCCATCCACCCAACGAATTAAACCTGAACGTAATCCCAGGGGAATTACAGAATAATGACGGGCGCGGTAAACATTATGATTTGTTTTGTCTGAACTTTTCGCCATCATTGTATTAGCAATTGTTAAAAATTGCATGATTCTTTCATCTAAATGTAAGTCTTCCATACCTTTGAATAAATACGTGTATGTATGTCCGTCGGATCCATGGAAAAATAATTTCTTTGGTTTAGTTTTCGTCGGTAAAACATTAACTTGTAAACTAATCGATAGAATAGTTACATTTTTAATAGCGTTTCTCGCCAATCCAGGCATTGCAATCACCGTATCTCGCATATTCGCCAAAATCGGACTTATATCAGTCATTTTTAAAGCAAACGACGCACGTTTATGAGCGCGTTGTTGTAGTTTCATTTGTAATGTTTTTAACGGTTGCCAAGATTCTTGAGGTTTATGAGGATTTTCTGGATTTTTCAATTTCTCAAGGACGTCATTAATCAAGTCCAAATAGCGTTCTTGGAACGCAACTTCGTGCGGAGTTTCAGGCTCCCTGGAAGTAATAGCATGTAGCTGTTCCAGGATAAAAACAATTGGTTTTATAATAATTCGGTGTTTTTCAGCAATTAATTGGTCCTTTTCGTCGTTTGTTAAACTCATATTATTTTCGGTTTTGGTTATTTCAGCTTCAAGTTGAGATAATCGTTTGGTTATTTCAGCATGATGTTGCACTAGCGTGCTCATCCATAATTCATCCCAGAGTAAGGAAATGCGACGTAGTTCACTTACAAATGATTGCACTTGGGTAATTGTTTCAGGAGCTTGTTTACTTAATGTGTCTACCATAGACATAAAACAAGAATGAAGCACATCTCGGCTTTCTTCATTTTCACTATTATCATCGTATTCATCTTCAATATCACCTAGCTCTGTATGTTCATTATTCGGGGTTAAATAATCCTTCGGCATTGTTATATCACTTAAATCGAATTTATGCCCACCTTCGACAGCTCCAACAACCGCTGGGAAAATAATCAAATGTGGAGAAACTTCAGCAATACGACAAAGTAGTTCTGAAACACGATGTCGTACATATTCCTCCGGATGATTCAATCGCGAAAATAATTGAGGTATAATTGCTTTCCAGGGATGTGTTGGAGTATTCGCCAATCCTGTATCCAAAACAGATTGGAGCTCCATTGCGTGTTTGACGATAAACCGGAGTAAACGCAAAGTTGCGGTTATTGTTAAACACTCGGTTCCTTTTTGAATTATTTCACAATCTGTACATAATCTTAAAGATTGGAAAAATGCTTCAGCTGATAATACATAATATTGGTAAATTCGACGCTGCGCGTCTCTCCAAACATCGACCAAATTACCAATATGTTGCGGATAAACACTTCGTAGAATTGGAACAGTTTCTAATTGGCTTTCAATTCGCTCCGACATATTCATTTCATTGTTTATAATATCGTCTTTATCGGGAACTATTTTCGATTGGGATAAAATATCGTAGATTTGCTGTAATTCTTCTGAACTTATACCGGGAGGCACATTTTCTTGTATATACAAGCGATCGCTGTCGGTTAATTGAATTCCATTGTTTAAGGCGTTTTTACCCCATAAGTAGCACCATTCACCGAAAGCGCTCCACATTTTCGCGGATAAAGGATATTGCCGAACACCAAATTGTAATAATTTACCCGCCGCCATATCTAACGTCGGAATTACATTCGCTTCGCGATTATCGCATAATCCAATATCAGGTAAAACCATAATTAAACGTCCTAACGGACTATTGACTTCTTTTACTAACTGTTGATCATTTTCGCGTTGAATCCATTTCGATAATGTTATAATTAATTTACTTCCATGTTCTTTCAATTCTTCAATTCGTGATAAATTCACTTGTTGTGATATTCCTGCTGAAGCAGCAGCGCAGACGTTTAACGCAATATTTTTCTTACCATCAGTTGCGTACAGAGCTTTAACTATTTCGCGTACAGCTTTCGCATTTTCTAAGCTCCAAACATTTTTATCTAATTTATTATTTGATTGAATCAAAAATTGAGCAACATTATCCAGTAAGCTATGTGGATTTCCATTTACTTCATTTATACCGAAATAATCTTTTTGAATCGTTAAATATTTGTTAATTTGGCTCAACGCAAATTCAATATTTCTTTCTTTTCTGGCACGTTTTATGATATTAATTCTTAAATTTAATAACGCTGATGTTGATACAATGTTTTCCATGTTTTTGAAATATTCCGACCATAATAATACTTTAGACAAAATTGAAGTGTTAACGTCTTTTAATTTTTTAACATCAGCAACAACTTCAAATACACAGCCAGGTTTTGATTCTATTATATTAATTAATCCAATTGTAATGTGTTGAAGTAACAAGAATTCTTGTATATATTCGGACGGTAAACTACGCAAGCACTCTTGGACATTGTTTTGTATAATTTGTAAATTTTCGTTTAATTTATTTAACGACGTATTTTCTTTGTTTTCTAATTGTAACGCAATTTTATAAATATTAAGTTCAGTTTCTTTTAATAAACTTCCAGTTCCCCATTTTCCAGTTTTTGTTTGTACATTTTCAACATGTTTCCACTCGCATAATTCTCCTAACAATTCTAAATTATTCTCTTCAAAAGCATCAGCAATTTTTGCAAATTCTAAATCAATTGATTCCATTTCAGTTTTAACATCATCTTCTGTGTAATAAGTTAACTGTTCCGCGTGCCATTCTATAATATCTTTCCATGAATTTAAATTTTTATAACAATTTATAATTTGATTCGACATAAATTTCTTTAAATGTACATTATCATCATTATCGGTAGATGTGCTTGCTTCATCTGTTTCAGGTTTTTTACTACAATTTGGTAATTGATTTCGAAATATATCTGTGTACGCGTTAATTGCTGATTCGTATTTACGATTTGCTTGATCAGCGGCGGGTTTTAACCAAATCATTTTTCTGTTTGAAACTTTATTACACCAGATATATAAGCCTTGTAATGCTTCATATTCGTTGAGATTCAACAAAGCTGTAGCTAAACTGATAACAGCTCGTTCAAACTCAACATCTTGGGTCTTTTCCGCGTTAACTAAATCGCGTAGTTTGGCTTGGGCATTTCTTATAGCTGTTGTAGAATGTCCAGCATGTAACGCAACGGTTACAACTGGTAAACGAATTCTGGTCATCCATTCGCGACAAGTACTTGCATTAGTATGGAAAAAAGTACGAACAGGTTTAGTCGGCGCGATTAAGACTTCTGCGCATCCTTCCGACGCATTATATATAACTTTTTCTAGATGTTCTATAAATTCTAGAAGCAGACATACTCTAGTTTTTTCTTGAAGGTAATCTAATTGAGATGTTTCATTTTCGATTGTTAAACCAATTGCTTCTTTAGCTAATTGTTTTAAAGCAGTTTCTATGCTCATAAAAGTATCAGTAGGTTTCCCTAACGGAGTTCTTAATTTATTATTAACGCATAATAACGCTGCTTCCCAAGTTAACCAAAAATGTAATAAAGTTCTGGAATTTAATGTCAACGATCGAAAATCTGCTAAATCAAACTGTACATCGGAAACTTCTAACGGGGAGCAACAATTAAAGATATCTCGCATCCAATTTTCCTCATGTTCGCAACTTTTTAATAAATATGAAGTAAATTTTTTAAATTGTAACTGTAATAATTCTCCAGATTGCGAACGTTTCATATGTAAATGTTGCGCAATTTCAACAGTTTGATTATTATAAACGCTTATGTCTCCTGAATGTTTTAATCGATACACTGCTGGTATTTTACAACAGTTATGAATAGTAACAAACCAAGGTAATAACGCTAATAAATTTGCATACGAATCTCTAATAGTTTCATTAGTTGAGTTTACATGAAGAATACATAAATTATTAACAGAAAATAAAAACGACGCGTTCCACGAGACTCTCGGATAAGATAAAAGAATTTTTAAATTTGTACAAACGTATAAAACAATCGACGATTCGCAACTATACCCAGAATCAATTAACGCTTGTGAAATTTCTTTAAATTGTACCGTTCGGCATAAAGTATTTAAATAAATTTTTGAATTAGTGAAAATTTCTTGTAACCAATGTAATAAAAGTAACATTGTTTCTAAATTCATTTCAGTTTGTAGACTTTTCGTTAGAATATTTAAAATAATTGTTAAGTTTCCGGATGATGGGGACGAAGTAGATACATCATCGATATTTAAAGTACCGGGTAAACCTAATTTATCAATAACATTTGCTTTCGTGTCTGGACTTGTAACTAAATTACTACTAGATACAAAATGACTATAACATCTTGAATGTGAATAAAGCAAATAAAATACGCAATATTGTAAATTCGGTGTTTTTACACTAAGAACTGAATTATATGGTTCTAATTTTAAAGCAAGCAACTCTAAGATACTAGGTCTTAAAGCCCACATACCAATAATCGAACTTGTAGCGTTTGCTAATAAGGATAAACAACGTAATAAAAATAAACATGTAAGTTCCGCTTCTGTACAATTGAAATTCTGTGGTGGAAACGGGTTATTTTGACAAAACGGTGTAATATTTGGCACTATTAATTTATATGCTTGTTCCAAGTCACCTAATACACAACGATAAGCTTCCTGAAGTAACGGAATATTTTTTAAATTCAATAAACTGTGATATACATCAGCAACTGCATTTTGTACATTTTCTGATTGACTGAAACGAAGTTTCAATAATTCTGACGTTGGTCCAACTATTTTTGTGACTAATTCAATCGGTAAATTTGTCGATAATTCTTTTATTGTTTTTGATATCATTAATAACATTGATATTAAGGTTGCATCAGTAAATTCCGGTATCAAAGATAATTCTAAATCAATTAAATTGTACAATTGTTCGCTTATACTGCCAGATTTTGTTTGTAAAATACCAAGAAGTAATGAAATACATTCATTACCAGCTAT
Source organism: Pogonus chalceus (assembly GCA_002278615.1). Lineage (NCBI taxonomy): Eukaryota > Metazoa > Arthropoda > Insecta > Coleoptera > Carabidae > Pogonus > Pogonus chalceus. The sequence continues at coordinate 18,083,879 of CM008230.1, read as the reverse complement.
AGCAAGATTATCTGGCACGTAGGACTCTAAAGCTTCAGTAGTTGTTTTTAAAACTTTACTTAAACATTCTACAATAAAATACATAGTTACTTCAGGGGCATTATTAGGATGAAATTTATCTCCAAGACATTTAAGAACGGTGTTAAAAGCACGAATTAAAGAAGTTATTCGTTCTAAAGTTTCATCTGGATTAACAATGCCATCATCAACAGCAGTTCGATTATGTAACTGTTCAGAATACGGTTCCATATCTTCTAAAAATTGATTCATTAAATTTAACGAAAAACTAACGTTTTGTTGCCAGTATTTACAAAGTTTAACTAAACTTTTTGACGCAAATTCAGTAATTATTACAGTTTGATTATTATCTACATGCCAACCGAGTAAAATATCAACAGTATCTCGAAAATGTACGTTAAGAACATCAGGAAAAATTTCTTCTAAAAGTAAAACAACTTCCATAGTTGCCATAAAAATATCAGGAATATCTGTTGTTTCAAGAATCGTTTGTAATTGTAACATTAATTCAGAAGCAAATTCTTGTAATCTAGGATTCTTTTTCTCAAGTGCAAGCGTTTCTTTTAACGATGAAATTAATAAAACTTTAATTTCTTCATTCGATGATGATGGATATTTATGGTGAAATAACCAATCGAAAAATCGACGAATATCGGTTTCCATGACATAGCCAACGCGTCCAAGAACACGTGCTGCTTGTTGCTTTGTAGCTGAACCAGAACCAAACATTAAAACCTCGTATAAAGCCTCAACTAGCATAGAAAATGCCCTACGTACATACCGTGCGTTATCTGGCACTAAAATCGCATCTAATAATTTTTTACATAAACCAAGTGATTTTTCTTGATCATTTTCTTGTGTTAATCGTCGAATTAGTTTAGATATTCTAGTATCCTCAAGGAAATTTAAACCATATTCACTTTTTGGTTTTTCTGAATCGTAATATTTAGAATGGTATAAAGACTTACTGTTTGAATCGGACGGGAGATGTTTACTCAGCGGTTCTTGAAATTTTCGGCTAGGAATGTAAGTGCCAATTTCGGACGTATCTGGATCATATTTCCGGAATGAGTAACCACCGCGACCTCGCCAAGAGCTGCCTCTACGTTCGGACGGTGCACCACGGCTTGAACGGTATTCGTATGACTTATTTCGGGGTTTGAATCTACCATCACGAGGGGTAAAACCAGCTGGTTGTGAGCGGTAATTTGTTTCGTTATCATTGTGTAATTTTGATATTGAACGGGTATTATTTTCCTGATCTTCGTCGGATATATTTCCCTCGATTTTACTGTCTGAATAATCATTCAAGTCTCGAGAGCTCTTAGAAGCCTTGAGCTTGTTAGAAGTGGTGTATGATAGCATCACCTTAAGATTACATTACGAAGAATAAAACACTTTTTACATATATATAAAGATTCGTCTGTCTTCGTTACAGTATTATTAAATTGATTGATACAATATATTACAATGAGTTGCACTAATTGCGAAATATTCATAAAGCAAAAGTGGCCATTGCCTTAGCCTGATCACAAATAACATTGAAGTTTGACATAGTTACTTTTCATACAAATTCAGGATAAATTTTATCGTATTATAGAAATAAAATAACTAACTTTTATTATTCTTCAATGTTACCACTGTTTTAACATCCACATTAAATTTAAAAACCTTATAAATTCAATAAATTTCTATTTAAAAACCAATACAAATAATTAATTTTTGTTTTATTATACTTCAACTTTTATTTTATCTATTATATCATATATTTATTCATAAACTATTTGATTATTTTTTTATTATAATTTTGTAAAGGTACGCCACTGATTGTTGTTTATTTAATATTGGTAACATTGAATTGAATGTCAATGTGGCAAATGTCATTTTTTAAAATTTTATGATATGGCGATATATTTATAAAATATTCTTTTAAAATGAAAAATGTGTGCGTTGTTGTTTTAGGTGATATCGGTCGTAGTCCGCGAATGCAATATCATTCCTTATCCCTTGCCGATTCTAATTATAAAGTAAACATAATAGGTTATAAAGAAACGAAAATAAACAACACATTAATACAACATTCCAATATACATATACATCCATTAGTGCCTTGTCCAACAATTCCAATTCCCAAATTATTAAATTACATTATCAAAACAATATGGCAAACATTTACATTATTATGCGCGTTAATGTTTAAAAATGCCGATTATGTACTTGTTCAAAATCCACCGGCCGTGCCAACTTTATTTACATGCTGGCTTTATTGCATCCTCGCAAGAGCTGATTTTATTATCGACTGGCATAATTATGCCCACACAATTATGGCTCTTAATGTCGGGGAAAAACATTTATTAGTTAAAATAACGCGATGGATGGAATCGTTTTTCGGTTGTCGTGCTAACGGGAATTTATGTGTCACCAAAGCAATGCGATACGACCTTAAAAACAATTGGAACATCGAGTAAGATATACACACCTACTTGATTTAATAACAATTAAATTCATAACGAATTTTTTAGCGCTGTAACGTTATATGATCGACCACCAGAAATATTTCATCCAATCTCTTTGAAGGATAAACATTCTTTGTTATTACGTTTAAGTAAAGATTATCCAATATTTGCGGATAAAAATGATGATACAAAAACTGCATTTACTGAAATAAATTCTGATGGAATTGTTCAATTAAAAACTAGTAGGCCTGGATTATTAATTTCAAGTACTAGCTGGACTGAAGACGAAGATTTTTCGGTTTTATTAAACGCATTAGAATGTAACTATTTTTATTATTTAAATTAATAATTGAATTAATTTTTTTAAATTTATTTATAGCGTATGAGGAATCTTATAAGTCTGGTAATGTTCATAATTTACCAAATTTAATTTGTGTTATAACCGGTAAAGGTCCATTAAAAGATTATTATATCAATATAATTGAACAATTACATATGAAATTTGTAACTATAATTACACCTTGGTTAGAATCTTCCGATTACCCGTTATTACTTGCATCCGCGGATTTAGGTGTTTGTTTACATACAAGTTCTAGCGGGTTAGATTTACCGATGAAAGTTGTTGATATGTTTGGATGTGGACTTCCGGTCTGCGCAATCGACTTTAAATGGTAATTAACTACTTATTTTTTTACATCCATTACAAATAAAACTTATTTTTTAATTTCAGTTTAAATGAATTACTAAAACATGATGAAAACAGTTATATATTTAAAAATAATTACCAATTATCATCACAATTAATAAAATGGTTTGAAACATTCCCGAATAATGAAAAACAACAAAAAATTGAAAATAAATTTAAAACGGAACTTGGTAAATTTCAAGAATTACGTTGGAGTAAAAATTGGGAAATACATGCAAAACCTTTATTCAAATAATATACTCAATATTTTTGTACTATTTATTACAAAATAAATGATCCTACAGTTAACTTTGTTTCATTATGTAAAAAAAGTATTTATACTTTAATATGTAAAAAAAAAAAAATTATACAAGTAAACGCTCAATTTCTTGCTGTATACTGAGGATTTGAGGTTTCAATTGAGAACCTTCATTCGCAGTTACAGAACAAGCAATAACTGAGCGTGATACCCCACACGCACGACCTAAAGCTTGCTTAGATCTAACAAAAACATACGGAACATTCTTATCTTCACACAACAATGGTAAATGCAATAAAATTTCCAATGGTTCAGCATCCGCTGCCATAACAATGAATTCAGCAATACCGCGATTTAAAGTTTTCGTAACTTCATTAGCGCCTTTACGAATTTGTTTATAATTCATTGCTTGGTGAACCACATTAAGTATTTTCGAAGTTAAAGTATTATCCGCAAGTGGATATGCTTTAGGATTAACTTCTTCAGCCTAGAAATAAATTATGTTAGACAAACACGTGGTGTGTTATAACAAAATTAATAACATACCATTTTTTTATAAATTAATTATAATCCTTTTATATTAGCACTTAATTTAATTGATAATTCGATATATTTATAATATAAATTCAATGCAACCTCTCTGCAAAAAGCTTCATTGAGGTGCAACGAGCTTTAAACACGTGTTCGCGGTCGGCGATTTACAAATAATTCTTAAAACGTGCTTCAAACGTTTTAAGACGCAAATTTTGTTTGGTGTTTATGTTCACGGTATTTGTTTGACATAGACGTAACTTTTGATTTTCCCGGAAACGATGAAGTCTCATCAATTGAAGTTAATATTATGAATAAATTGAATCAAATTTGATTGTATTAATTTATATGAAGGTATGATACGGTTTTAGTGGTAGTAAAATGTGAAATTAATGTTATAAAAGATGTGGTTGAACGTACGCCTATGTGTAAGAAGGAAAAGAAGATGTTAATAGGTAATGAAGATAGTAATAAATTATATGATTAGGAGATATGCCACACACCATACAAATGAAATTCAAGATGACGGAAAACCGAGAAAAATAGATGTATCAAAATGCCGTTTCCGATGCAGGCAGTTTTACTTCAGGTAACAAATAAATGCTTGTTGGTTTTTTAAGTTTAAACAGAAGACAGTAGCGGCCACTATATATAAAAAGTACTTTCATGCCATCTATAAATTTACTGTGGCCTCGATAAATATTTGTTTGCTTTGTTACTGTCAATTGGATATTTATAAAGGGTGTAGGTTATATTTTTATTGCGTATTACTAATATTATAATGCTGATGAATGGCGTAAGTAGTTTTTTATATAGTAGTTGTAACAATGGTAAGTACTAAAATAAACATTTTTATTGATAGAATGCGGTGGAGCCCATGCAAGTCGATGCTCCACCAGAAGATAACGACAATAATGAAGAAGAAGCGTACGTGGTTGAAAACCCATCTCTAGATCTAGAAGTGTATGCTAGCAGTTATACAGGACTTGCAAGACTTTATAGACTGATGTACATTGCTGATCGTTGTCCTTCGCTTAGATTAGAAGCCTTAAAAATGGCTGTTACATATGTGATGACTACATATAATGTTAGTTTATATCAACAGCTTCATCAAAAACTAGCTGAAGCTTTAGGAAGTACAGCTTTACCAGACATAGCTGCCCAATCAACATCCCAAGATACACCAACACTTGATTCATTATGGATAGAAACACGATCAAAAAAAGCTGCACTTAAACTAGAAAAATTGGATACAGATTTGAAAAATTACAAAGCAAATTCAATAAAAGAAAGTATTCGAAGAGGGCATGACGATTTAGGTGATCATTATTTAGACTGCGGTGATTTATCAAACGCGCTGAAATGTTATTCAAGAGCCAGAGATTATTGCACTAGCGGTAAACATGTTGTAAACATGTGTTTAAATGTTATTAAAGTGTCAGTGTATCTACAGAATTGGTCTCATGTACTGAGTTATGTGTCCAAAGCTGAAGCAACACCTGATTTCAGCGAAACGCAGGGTAAAGACACTAATCAAGTCATATTAACGCGTCTTAAATGTGCCGCCGGTTTAGCGGAACTAGCAAATAAGAAATACAAGTCTGCAGCGAAACATTTTCTTCAAGCAAACTTGGATCACTGTGATTTCCCTGAAATGCTGTCTTGCAGCAACGTAGCCATGTACGGTGGTTTATGTGCATTAGCAACATTCGACCGGCATGAATTACAGAAAAACGTTATTTTTAGTAGTTCTTTTAAGTTGTTTCTAGAGCTAGAACCTCAATTAAGAGATATTATTTTTAAATTCTATGAATCAAAGTATGCATCATGCTTGAAACTACTTGATGAAATAAAAGATAATTTGTTACTGGATATGTATATAGCGCCACATGTAAACACGCTTTACACTCAAATTAGGAATAGAGCCCTTATACAATACTTTAGTCCTTATTTGTCTGCGGATATGCGGAAAATGGCGACTGCTTTTAATCGCACTGTTCTTGCACTTGAGGATGAACTTATGCAACTCATTTTAGAAGGACAAATACAAGCTAGAATTGATTCTCATAATAAAATTTTATACGCTAAAGATGTTGATCAACGAAGTACTACTTTTGAGAAAAGTTTACAAATGGGTAAAGAATATCAAAGGCGTACTAGAATGCTCATTTTACGTGCTGCTGTATTGAAAAATCAAATTCATGTCAAGGTAATTATATTATTTTATTTATCGGGCCGCGAAATGGTTTTAAAGGGCCGTGAAATACAATTTAAAACTGTTATTTCTTATTCCAAATTTTTCATTTCACGTAGAATTCTTTCAAATGATTATTTATTATTATTATTAAATATATTTTGTTATTGTTCGCAGAGTCCGCAAAGAGAAAGCAGTGGACAAGGAGGAGAAATGTCCGTGGCATCAGGTTCTAGTGGTGTTTTAGCACCACGAAACTAGCCATTGAATTATTATTTATCTTCTTTATAAAATTTTAACTTGATTTCTAATTTCATAACAATAGCAACCTCATTAATTAAAATTGGCATTGTATCTATTATTATGTATGTACATTAATAAAATAAATAAATTCATTTCAATATAAAAATAAGTTATATTGCAATGATTTTCTTTTTTTAGTTAAGAGTGTTCTCTTTTACTTGTGTTATTGTGTATTATTAATTATTGTTGATCAATAACTTTGTGAATATAAAGTCTTTTCATTTATTTTGTGTTTTATTTTAACTATTAATTAGTTCAGGTTTTGCGTTATTAAATAATAATGTAAAATAGTTTTACCTTTAATGTTATTTTTGATATTTTTCTGGATGTAAAACTCGCACAACACTTTTGAATCACATAATATTCGATAGATAGACCTGAACTTAGCTAGAATAAACTCAGCTGCTACATAATCGAAATATACTGAACGAATCCGTAGCCATTTTTATCGAAATCGGCGAAGGTGTTCATGAAGTGGTGTCTATAAAATAATTTAAACGATGGCTACAAACGCAGTAAAAACACCTATTTTAAGAGCTGTAGCTGTAAGTATCGGACTTAAATTAAAATTTTGAATGAATAATAAAAACTGTCGGAATATTTCAATATGTAATAATTTCGCCTGTTATGTAAACTTACATGAACCTCAATTTTCAACATATTTGAAATTAAATTTTACTTTTTAGAAGCGCAGCTACAGTTCAAAACCAAACCCAGTTAGTGGAGTTATTGGTGAGATTAAAACCACAGTACTTCCTAATAAATTAGTTGTTGCATCTTGCGATAATGGTTCACCTTTGGCTCGTTTGTCAGTCGTTTTCAAGTATGTTTAATAGTTTAATTAAAATTAAATATGATTAATTATTGAATTAATTGTTAAAGGGCTGGTTCACGTTACGAATCCGCTGATAATCAAGGTGCTTCTCATGTATTGAGAATCGCCGCTGGTCTATCAACCAAAAATTCATCTAACTTCGCAATTACCCGTAATATTCAACAAGTTGGGGCTAATTTAACATGCACACAAGGTCGTGAAACTGTTGCTTACACCCTTGAAGGAACTTATGAGGCTGTAGAAAAAAGTTCCGAATTTTTGAGCGACATTGCTAGCCAGCAAGTCTTCAAACCATGGGAACTTAGTGACTCCATGCCTAGACTTAAGCTTGAATTAGCCAGTCTTGCACCAGAGGTATATATATTTTTTATATCAAAATATTTTTATTAAATTAAATTTTTTTTAAGGTCAAAGCTCTTAATTTCTTGCATAGAGTAGCATTCCGTAATGGTTTGGGTAATTCATTATTCTGCGCAAAACACCGTGTTGGTAAAATTTCAACAGAAACTATGCAACATTATATGTGCAAAAATTTCACAACTAATCGCGCTGCTGTTGTTGGATTGGGAATTGATCATGATCAACTTATTCAATATGCCCAAAATATGTGCTTAGAGTCTGGAGAAGAAAGTGACTCCAAATCTAAATATTACGGAGGTGAAATTAGGTAAATTATTAATTATTTTATGAACTACAAAAAATAATTAAATAAATTTATTAGATCCGATAAAGGCGGAAACTTGGCATACGTCGCCGTAGGTGCTGAAGGTGGTTCATTATGCAACTTAAAGGACGCTTTAGCATTCGCCGTCCTCCGTCGCGCTATGGGCGTCGGTCCATACGCCAAACGTGGTTTTGAATCCAACGGACTTTTATCCAAAGCTGTTTCCGGCGTCGTCTGCGATAATCCATTCTCTATATCCGCTATCAACGCGTCTTATTCCGACGCTGGTTTATTCGGTTTCTTGTTGGTCACCGAAGCCAATAACGCAAAAGATGCTGTATTACATGCCGTCAAAGCCTTAAGATCAGGATCAGTTAGTGAACAAGACGTAAAACGCGCCAAAAATCAACTTATTACTGCAGCTCTTTTGAAATCTGAAAGTGGCGGCTCTTTCATCGACCTTATGGGAACCCAAGCCTCCATTCTTGGAAAGTGTAACACACCTGCTGAACTTGCTGCCAACGTGGAGAAGGTTACCACCGCTGATGTCCAACAAGTAAGATATGAATGAATATTTAATAAATTTATTACAAAAACTACATAAAATATGATTTTTTAGGCCGCCAGCAAAGTTGCATCTTCAAAACTATCAATTGCATCTGTAGGAAACATCTCAAATGTACCATATTTAGATGAATTAAAATAAATAAATAAATTTGACACTGTACCACGCAGATTTAGTCAAAATGTTGATGTATTATAAAATTATTTAATAATAATAACATCTTAAAACTGTTGTTTAATTTAAATTTTTAATTAAATCGTTAAAATAATTATATGTACCTTCTTTTATTTTACAAATAAATATACATTAATTTAATTTTTTTTAGTTATTATTAATCAATATTATCGTATTGAAGTAAAATTATTAAATACGTAATAAAATTTGTAATTATCTAAAAAATATATATAAATTAAAATTTATATTTATTTCGTTTAATGATAAAATTTACCGATGCAAATAACGGAGTTTCAATTTTCGTTAAATTAAACGCCGTTAAATATTGTTTCCCACTTGTTGACCATTGTAGAAATAACGTTTGAATCTAAAAATTACAATTAAATTAATATAAAAGCTATAAATGAACTTAATTCAAAACCTGAATTTGAATATTCGGTGATAAATGAATTAAATCAACGCTTTGTAACACTTCGACAGGTTTTTCACTCTAAAAATTAACGAAAACGTTAATAAAAACTCATTTAATATGTTGTTGTCAGAGTACCTTATTTTTAACAATGTTACCAATATATAGAATTAATATTAAATGACAAAATTGCGAAAATGCGCCGACTAAATTTCGGCTGCTTGGTAGATTTTGATTTGGTGATAATTGACGAAAGATGAAAAAAATCATTGTATATAAATCGGATGATAGAATTATGAATAGTTGAAATCCGAAACAAAAATTGATTATTCCTAAACAATGTATTGCTAAACGG
>CM008230.1:17738333-17764811 GCA_002278615.1 Pogonus chalceus | reverse complement strand
CTGTCTTGTATATTTCTTGAAAGCCATTTTTATCTCCCCATATGCACGTCACTGATGGACTCCTGTCAGGATAGTAAATGACCCGTGTGGTACCAATGCGAACTGAATACACCACGAATAACTCAGCACCAATAACGTAGTTGAGAAGCAAGCAAAAACTTGAAACCTTTTTCCATCCCCTTTGCATCAGATTTACATGAAATACATAACCTCAAATATATATTTATTTATTTATATATTCAATAGTTAAATCCATGCGCATGACACAAAATTAAACAACATAATTCAACCATTATCGTTTAACTTTTGTTTTATGGTAAACAAAACAATTGAACGCCAGTCTAGTATCAATATTGCATTTGATTGCCAATACACGTATCATTTTCTTTCGTAAGTTCCGCATTGGAAAAATATTTGACAGGATAATTTTACGCATAATAATGAGAAGTATCGTACCCGGAAGACTTTTGTCTCGAAATGGACCTGAATTTCTATTCTATGAATGAATATTTAAATTTTGTTGGGAGAAAATTTCGAATTCTTTCCGAAGGAGATGCGACATGGAGATAAAAATTTCAGCAAGATGATATTATATATTGACGGCCGTATTTTTATGAATACTCTTATTTTCTAAGTTTATACATAGTACAGGAAGTAACAAAGACAATAAACAACACAAATTTTTGCACAACTATTCATTTATTTCTGAGAAACATTTAGATAAACTATTTATTTCTTTAGGCTAGCTAAAAAATCGATTGAAATAATTAAATTACATGAAATATTTTTGCTTTGAAGCTTTTTAAATATAAATTTATAACTATAGTTATGTTTTGTTTTGGATGAAACAGAAAGCAATATAGAAAAGAGATAAAGAACAATATGGCGATCAGACAACTTTAAAAATGTAAAAATATCATTAGTCAAAAACATGTTTAATATACTAAAATCAACAAGAAAAAGTCTAAAAGAATAAAAATAATGCAACTTAGTTTTTAAATTGAACATTTAACTACAGCAGCCATCTAAGATAAAAGTAAAAAAAGAGAAATTGTATTGCAAAAAAAGATATAAAAATATTCAAAATTTCCAAGCAATAAATCCAAAATAAAAGAGTGCAGAAACATTAACATCAGATTTTCCTGGGATCATAAATAAATCAAAAAGAAAACGCAATTAATCAAAGAAACTTCCAACTTCACAAAAAACAAAAGAACCATAAAACACAGAGTAACATTTAATTCATCTCTGGAAAAAATATTTGTAGAAAAGTTTATTTTATTACCGTTATATATTTTAATATATATTCCTGGTTGCTTGCTTATATATATGCCACGGATATGCTATAATAGGCCAGTAGAATATATTGCTAAATAAAATGAATAGCCATTGCAGAAGGGGTTTGAGCAACGGATCACTTCTGTCATTTTGATGGATGATCCGTAACGCTGACCCGCATGTTTCTTCTTTATATTCTCCACTTCGTTTCTTGTCGATAAATGTAACAACTTGTCCAGTTTGTGGATTTCTTTCAATCAGAACGAAATTAATGATTGTTTTGTGTCTGGTAAACATGCTTACATTAATTTCATTTGTTTTCCACGGATATTGCTATTTATTTTCACTTTAATTCAAGCCTATTTTAACATATATTTTTCTCTTACAACTATATTAGCTTGTTTTTTTTTATTTTACAATCAAATTTTACAAAAGAATTAACTCTGATATTAATTCAAATTATTTAAAACTATATTTTTATAACTTTGTCTTGCATCTCACATTTAATATCCTTTGACAAAATCAGATCTTGATTTTATTAATTTTTATCATATGTTGTGCAAATACCTAGTTAATCTAGAAAATTCAGGCGAATTCATCTAGTACAAGGTGTCCCAAAAGGGTCGGGGTTATTTCCCTCTCGAACATTTCAATCTCAAAATTTAATCGTTGAAAATTGTCTGTTGGTTTTAATTTTTGCACAAGCTGAATTTCGTAAGAAAATCCTTTCTTATAATTCTTTATTAAGACGAACGTTTAATTCTTGACCCTTTTGGGACAGCTGTATATTATAAAAAATGTTTATAAAGTTGGATTTTAAACTTATATATTAAACGCTTTGCATAATTATTACTTGTGAAATATTTTTTTTTTAATTTCTATTTTCATGGGATATTAAATAGAATGTCAACTATTCTGCACTTACCCCCGAAAATGGGACAAGAGCGTGACTTAGAATTGAAATCCTTTCAAACCTTGTTTCATGAGCAACTTAGCAAAAGCAGAATTATTAACAAATCTGCTATAAAATGCTTTTTATTCTATTAAATTATAGTTTTATAGTTATCCGTTTTTAAACAAAAAAGTACTTTTCACTAAAATATGAAAAGGTATATTTACTAGCATATGCACTTGTCCAGTTAACGAACTTACCCCACTCCATCTTAATAAAAATAAATTTGTTCTTCAAATTTATAATTTTTCGACAATTAAAGGACACTTTATTTGTCTAGAAAAATTTCTAGATTATTCAACAATTTAACTAGATAAATCTAAGATCTTAGCTTGTGTTTATATAAATAAATAACAATTGAAAACAGTAATAACCTCATTTAAATAAAAGATGTTTTATAAAAAGGAATAATTAAAAGTAATAGTTATAAATGAAAGTATTTCAAAAGCATAATCATTGCTAAATAAGCGTTGAAGTTTTAATTGGACTTTGTCTTGACAAATGTGCAACATTCATTATAAAACATAGTCCATGTCAGTAAGCAAAAGTTTGTTTCATTGTTAGATTTATAATAGTTGAAAAACAAATAATGCCATGGAGCTTAAACGATGTGTAAACTACATTTATTCTGATGGATTATTGTACTGTAACTTTCTTAACTCACAAATTGCTACACAAAATCTCAAGACACTGTTTCACGGTTATTATAATTCGTTATATATTTATAAGCATCAATGGAAACGAAACGGTGAACTTGTATTCATGCAAAAACTTATAATGAATTTCACAATTTGTTTCAACTTTTAGATGTTACCTATATTTGGAAAAGTTTTAGTTTACTTTTTATATTGAACATACAATTATTTTTTAGTTTATTTTGATAGGAAAATATAAAAATAATTTCAAATATATTTCACTAACTTTTAAACTTCTTTAGTTCATGTTACTTATGTATATTTTTTTGTTATATTCCTTGCAGATTATTTAATGTATACTTAAAGATTTAACAAAATAACTAAGCATATTTAATATTGTAAATATAAAGATTTAAATTATGAGAATATAAATTTGACTAAATTTCTCCAGCAACAGATGTAAACAATTCCTCATTTCCATATTAAAAGGTATAATTATCATTGTTATTTTATATATAAATAAAAATATATTAAGAAGAAACCCTACCCTGACAGCTCTGAAAAACAGTAATAGTCAGGAATATTTTTAAGATTTAAATAACAATCAAATCATTTGAAGTTTTTTACTATATTGTTGCACGCATTTTACTTATTATTACAAAAAAATTTCAAGTAAAATTATTAATATTTGAAGCCGTGGTAACCTACGGCATCAGACACCTCCATGGGAGCCAGTTGCAATAAGTCCTTAAATAAAGTAGAAAAAAATGGTTTAGATATCCTTAAACTATATTAGATTGGCAATTGTGAAGCATAGAATTTTTAGAAAATTGCAGAAAAAGCAAAAGTTTTTTGGGGGAAATAAATGCTATTAATTTTGTCTGAAAATTAAAATATCAAAAAAACCCTAAGCTTCAGGGTAGAAAAAACAGTTTTACACATTACAGATAAATATTAAAATGATTTCATTGAATGATTCCCGAAAAAAATTGGCACCCAGTTTGAAATATTTGGTTTCGAGAAAAACGCGTTTAAAGTTTTCGGTACTGTAGGTAACGTATTGTACGGCCTCTATAATTCTTTTTGTATTTTTGCAATGAGTTCGAATATCAATAAACCCTCTTAGAGGGTTATTTTAGACAGTATAAGAAATAGATTTATGTAAATAAAAAAATCGATTTTTTGAAACCTTCAGTGTAGGGTTCCTCCTTAAGTTTCGGTGAATTTTACCAAAAAGAAATGTTCATTTTAAGAACTGATAGAGATAGTCAAGAATTTTCTCTATAATTTTATGTTTTAAAGTGAATTTATCAGCTTTTAATGAACTTAAGTTAAAAGGAAGTTATACATTTTTTTTTTTAATTTTCAATTTCAGTAATTTTTTTTTTTTTAATTATCTTTAGTATTTCTTCAATTTTTTTGTATTATTTTGAGTACTGTTAACTTTTTGTTTAACTTAAGGTACATTTTCTTGATTAGATTCTAGATTTTTTGTTTTCAAAATAATCTATAAATTTCTTTTTTATATTTCGAAGTAAATTCAGGCAATTTTAGCAAGTATATACTAATTAAACACTATGATTAGTAACAGAGTCAAACGTGACTCTCATTTCGCTGGCTCTGGATGTGGGATACGACATATTAGAATATTTATTTAAAAAATAATAAATAAACAATTTGACTGCAAAGACTTTAATATTTTTACAATTCAATTTTCATTGAATTTAGTAGGATACGCCATATTAGAACTTGAGTATCGGACAAAATTAAGCAATTAAAAATATCTGATCTATAAATTGTATCTTATATTCACGTGAAATAAATAAAAAAGTTGTTAATCCTAATGAAATAAATAAATAAAAAATAATAGTCATGTCAGTTAAACGAAAAGCATTTATCCCTAAATGGCATATGGTTTATTTAAAAATTAATTACAAGCAACCCACACAATTTGGAAGTCAAATTTTTTTTCCGGGTACGTGACAAGCGTTGAATGTGTAGTGTTTGGTGTCATTGGGTGTCATTGGATATCGTGTCGTGTCTGTTTTAGTGAACTATGCGTACATATAACATGTACCATCGTTCTCTTCTATTCTGTTGTTCGTAATTCGTATTTCGCTTCATCCACTTGTCGTACTATTCGTTTGTAGTCATTTGAAATGTGTTGTTGTATGTCAAATGTCTCGTTTCACTCCCGTTTCACTCCCGTTTTATTCGGTCAATGAATGCTTTGAATACTTCAATGAATCTCATGGTATTTATCAGCTTGTTTATTGTCCTCTTTCACTTCAATACGCCTTCATTTTTTAATTCCTCTAATACTAATATGCCTTCAAATAAAGCTTTTACTCAAATATGTTACACTATTTTATATCCCCGGTGTGTGCTCCAAAAAATTAGTTCATCCCTTTTTTAGGATTCATTTTATAAAATACAGGAAATGAAATTTTTTAAGAATCGTAAAGAAAATGTACTAAAATCTAAAGTATATTCGAAAAAACAATCAATTAAGATTGAAGGAAGAGCGAAAATTTTTAAAATTTGAAAAAAAGGCCCATTCAAATTTATTCTTTTTTAAACATAAAAAAATAGAATAAATTGAACTCTTTAACGTGGTGAAGAGCTTTTTCGAATATCCTTTACCATTCTCAAAATATTCCAAAATCTAATATTGCTGATGTATAACCTTCTAATGTGATATATAGTTTTATAAAATAAATTTAATCAAAAAACCATTAATAGTCAATATAAAAAGGTGTTATAATATTTTATTTTTCACAAAGACTCAAAAGACCACAAGGGAAACCTTTAACTACCATCACTTATATTTCCCTAAGGACTATTTCCCTCCCTAAGCAAAAATTGTTATAATACATGTTTCCAATTCCCGTGGAGTCAACACATTAATCAATATTATAAACACATCAAACATATATAAAATATCTCTGAACTATAATTGCATTAAAGATAAAACTCTAGCAGTTGATAATAATTTTAATCAAAAGTTTTGCATTTATGTGCATGAATTTATTTATCTCGTAATTTGCTAATAATGTTTGTAAAACATAAATTTGTAGATGAATTTTAGAATCAATAGTCAATTGATTGCTGAGCTTTCGAATACACGTCCATGCATACACAAATACACAATAAACATTTTGTATTGATTTACAAGTCTCAAAGGCGCTGTGTAACGGACGTTGACAACAGTTCTATGTATAATTTAGATTGGATTTAATTAATAAGCCCTTAGAGATTCGTGTGTATATATTTTTTTATGTNGCCCTTAGAGATTCGTGTCTATATATTTTTTTATGTATTCCATATTTGGAACAATGTTTAACTTGGTATCAAAATCGAAATATATTTCAATGTATTTTTGAAAGAACTGGGACATATTAAATTATTCTTGAAACATATTTGGCTGTTGCTTTAATATTTAAAGCAGTTTTGGCTCGGTTTTCATCTAATTTATACCCTACAAATTACAAAGATTATAATTTTTAATATCTTCAAAACAAACTGAAAAAACTAACCCTATTAAAATAATCATATAAGTAAAAATGTGTCAAAAGTGTCATATTGCTGACTATTTTTTACCTAATTTTATAAATTTAGTTGAATTTTATTTAAAAACATATAACTAAAAGAAAACTTTGACAAACATATATTTTAATACTTAAAATAATTACTAGAATTACTTCATATAACCTTATTAAACACTAGTTCATAATAATACTGCATNATTACCTTATTAAACACTAGTGCATAATAATACTGCACAGTTATGCAGAATGTAACAATTATATTTATAAGAAATTATACAGAAATGAAAGGCATTCCGTAATATTGTATTTATTTAAACTTTTAATGCTACAATATAATAATAAATTTTATGTTGTTCGATTAGCAACACTGCTATTTTGACAGTTTCTTAACTTATAAACTTTTTAAATATTTTGATAAAAATACTAATGTAATATTCCAGTAATTATAAATTAACAAATCGTAAATTATACAAATTGGTGTCAATAAAGTAAGAATGAAGATAATTGTAGAAACTGCGAACTTTTAATCCCAAAAGAATTA
This sequence comes from Pogonus chalceus, assembly GCA_002278615.1. NCBI lineage: Eukaryota > Metazoa > Arthropoda > Insecta > Coleoptera > Carabidae > Pogonus > Pogonus chalceus. The sequence goes on along the minus strand of CM008230.1, from coordinate 17,757,857 downwards.
AATCCAAAAAAAAAGTGCTTTAAACTGAAGTTAACAAAATTGCCATTAAACTCAATCAAACATCATCGAAACGAGAACTCATTAAAATAATATAACATCATTTAAAATGACTGTCATTTAATTATAAAACAGTTAAATGACAAGTAAAATCCTTACATCAGTAGAAAATATATTTCCAATTTATTTGAATTAGGAGCTATTAAAGCGTGATCAAGTAATAAAAGTTGAAAATATAAAACGGCAATTAAATTTTTATCGAGACGGCAAATAAAAAACAGGGAAAAAATCAGATGAAATCCTCGTTTCCGTAATAAACGAGGGACACTCGACCTAATTACACATAAGCTATAAATTTTCTCTGCTTAGTTATCACCAAGTTGCCCGCACGCCCTCCACTATACGATCAAGTCGCCTTGTTTTTGTGTTCGACGATTGTTTATTTGTTAAAAGTTTCGCTAACTTTATACTATGTGATTTAGGCTTTTGCTTTTGCTTTTGTCTTGTTACTATTTCCAGCCTATTGATATATTTTTTATTTTATTATTGTTGAAAGAAACCGCTAGGCTTACTTTATAAAAATAATAATCACACCAGACACAAAAATTAACTTATTGTTAGTGAACTCGGTATATATTTCCAAGTCGTAAAGTTAATAAATTATTATAAAATTGAAATGTTGCTGATGGAAAGGGATCAATAATAAGAGATATATTTAAGTGCGATTACAGTATATGAAAACAAAAGTGCGCTACTAGATACATCAATCTCAATGACATGGCAAAGTTGCCAATGTCCCAACCCGCCCACACACATTCATCTGACACCCTATATTGTGCGAGGAAGACAACCCAACAACTTCCCGTATAGTACTTCGGAACAACTGGCTTCAGTTCACTTCAGTATTCGGTTATACACTTGGTCTCATTTCGGTCGGTTGGTCGCATCTTGGATTGGAGATTCAAAGCTTCAGAGATTCTAAGATAAACTAGTGACAACTCTCGAACCCCCGGGTCAAACATTTATGTTTATATACTCTTCGATTTGTTTATTTGGAAATTTATTTTCTTTTTTTCTTTTATAAAATATAGTTTTATAAAGTTTTTTTGGAAATACACTCACCATAATAAGCTTCTTTCTAAGAAATTATAGCTAACATCCAAATCAAATAAAAAATTTAAACAATTCAGGTTAAAATTTCGATTGGCGGGGCGGAGGAGTCCCCCATTCATTTTTTTTTTTATAATTTATTATAATAAGAATATAATACATATACATATATCATGCAGGTAAGAAGAATTAAGAAGAGAGTTTATTCCAATGGCAGTGAAGCCAGTGACCCCCCACTCCAATGTGACAATAACTGTCATAGTCGACTTTTGATGATGACGAGTTTAACCTCATTTTAACTTGTTCCGTATTGACTTTGTTGTTAAACAGAGAATATTTAATACGACAAAAATCAGCCTGCGTACTTTCTCACTTGGCTTCATTTCCCTCGTCCACAAAATGGCTATACGCTCCCTCCATTAATTCTTACCTCCATGAAATATATTAATATGATAATAAAGTAAATATTGCCATTAATTTTCATCTGACCAAAATAAATAAACTAATAGGAATTAATGAATTTTTCTATAAAGACAAAACTTCGTCGAAGTATGCAATACCTTGAAAGGTGTTCGAAACTCATAGCAACTATACAATAGATGTTATTAACGTCAATAGTGAAAGACAGTAAGCCTTGAAATTCAGGCCGAAGGATCAGTATTCAGCGTCCAAGGGATTGGATTACCAAAAGCCAGTACCTTCGTTTGACCCCTTTCACGTGGGTCAACTCATTCCGATATCCTCATTCACGCTGGCATTATCATATTGCACCGTTTTTACAATTCGCATCTATAAATTCTTCTAACTTCCAGTCGGAACAAATGAAGTTTAACTCTTTCCTTTGTTAATTTAATTGTTATAATGATTAAAACTTTATTTATTATATATTAACTGTCAAAATAACAGTGTTACAAACTTTGAAAACATCAAACAATGTTACAACATAAATGAACAAATAAAATTGTTTTATAACAGTCAAAATATCAATGTTCCCAACTATATAACATAAAATAAATTTATGTGGGTGCAAAAAATACCAAAGCAATTAAATTAAAGGGAAAAATTGACTTTCAAGTTGATAAAAAATGTGTGTTCGACTTTTTAATTTCAGAAAAAAATATATACACCTCCCACACATGTGATTGTGTACAAGCCATCTGGGTTCGTTCTGCTATCAAAATTGGTTTCGTGACTATGACAACACATTCTGCATCCAATGTGCTTTGCTGCGACAGCTTGAAACTTGATCAAGAACTTATTAAAAATGAAATTACCTCGTTTACTTCTTGGGAAAATAGATCATTTATTGATTAAACGACGTTTTTAAGTTTATATCTATATTGATTAAACTAAGTTATCGTTTAATCTTTTTTGTTTACGTGTACAAGAAATAATTTACTTGTACTGGACACTGAGAAAAACCCTTCTTGACTGCGAAAATATGTGAAAGATATAAGAAAAGGGATCTTATGGATTTTCAGAATTTCAAGCAGATTTAAATGCAAATAAAGTCCGAGTGAAATGCGAAAAATTTTAATAATGAATATTAGAATGTTTGAGAAGTTGTTTTGAATTTTTAGGGCGTGGTATTATGGAATTTTTGCTGAAATTTTTGGGTTAAAAGAGTAGTAATAAGAAGGTTTTTGACTTTATAAATACTTTTCAGCGAACTTTGGTATATACAAGTTTAAGGATTTTACGATTTTAGCGCTAGAAAGAATGCGTACATTGATTGAAGGAAATTGAACTTGCTTTCTGGGTTAATCTCTACTGTTCTGTACTGACTTATCCTGGATTAAAGAGGATTTACCTACTTTGAACTTAGATATATCAGACAACATATTAATTTCGGATTTTATCTATATATAAATAACCTCATTTTGATTTAAGACTATTTATTTTCGCAAATCTAATCTTTATTATACTATTAAACTCACGATAAAGACAAGATTAGCTTCAAATTTCGGAACTAAATTCTAAATTAATAAATAAAAACATGTTTAACATAAACAGTTGAAGTTTGTGTACTTTTGTTTTATCAAAGCCTTGTTTAAATTAATAATTAAACTACCAACAATAATTCCATGTCCAAATAAACCAATCATCAAAAAACTAACACCGCTGAAATAAAAACGAATAAAATCAATAAACAAAAACAAATGAACATAGTGATATTGTCATAGTCTACGTGAAAAAATAAAAATTATATATTCCAAGCATGACCTAGTGGTAACTAACTGCATTTTTACAGTAAATAAATGCAAACGAAAAACAAAATCACCTGTTTGCTGTTTGTTTGAAGTTTTTTTTTTTTTTTTTAAATCAGAACCGCTGATTTGGAAACAAACGTTGGACAACTGGGTTGCGATATAACATTGTGGATTTTGAATACAATGCGAAAAAAAGCTTCACAAATCAGGGACACTTTTATATTTTACGTTTGAATGGAACAAAAAAGGACAATTAAGCGTTGCGATTTTGTTGAAAAGTGGAATTTATGATATGCACAGCAGGAACGGATTGGAACGATAAATTTTAACAACTGTTTTTTGCTTTCTTCACTACATATTATTATGTTAGAGTTAGTATAAAAATCATTAATCCATTTCTTCAGTTTTTAGGATTTAAAAGTTGAAATCAAAAGCCCGATTAGTGGGGCGGAGGAGTCCGCAATTTAATCTAAACTCTGAAATTTGCACCCACATAATATACCGAATTCTATAATCTAATTATGTTAATAATGTATTGATAGCCTTATTTTTTGGTAAACTAATCATTTTGAAACAAATTTTTTTTTTTTTTTTTGATTATTTCATTTAAAAATTATTTTTTTATAATTAAATCTAGAACTGTTGATCTTCGAATCATTATTTTAAATCGTATATTTAAAAGTAAAATTTCAAATAGGAGTTAGATGTGTGGGGCGGAGGAGTCCACAAAGTTATTTTTTATTACCACTTAATGAAATTCCCTAAATTTGAATAATTACTAATAGAAATTATATATCAAAGGATTTGTAATTTATTTCTTATTTATTTAAAAAATAAAAAATATCCGCAAGCTTCCTTATTTTATTTATATACATTTTTCTCAGAAATTTTTTAATTGAAAATGCATTCCTTCAAATTTATTTCATTTATTTGTAATTCTGTTTGTATTGTTTAGCCTATCAATTCTTTATTTAAAAATATTAGTTCAACTGACGGGACGAAGGAGTCTCTAAAGTTTATTTTATTGTTAATCTAAGAAAACAGAATCAATTTCTTTAGATTACATTCTTAAATTGATGTGTATACACTGGCGAAAAAAAAGTGCATTTTGAGGCTTTTCGTACATAACTTTTCGACCAAATCGGACGATTTTTTCAGGAAAAAAACCCATTTTGGCTATTCTTTAAGAAAGTGAACTCAGATTAAGAGTACCCTTTTTTTGACTCTTCAGCCCCTCAACAATAAAATCACATTTTTGGGCCAAAAACGTTCAACTTTGGTGATCTCCACAGAGTTGGAAGATATTTTTCCAGCACAATAAAGTGCATTCAATTCCCTGTAAAATAATCAAAAAACGAGCTGCCTACGATGTTTTCATTGTAAGTTATGGGTGTTTAAAGTTGCAACTTCATTTTGAGTCTTTTTACTCAAAACTCGTAGTTTATCGCCAAAAATTGTCAATTTTTGTACGATTGAAATTTCCTTTGCGTGTTTTCTCTGGGGGTTACGCAGATTTTAACTTAGCTCGGCATTACAAAATTGTAACGAAACAAAAAATTTTACAAATTTTTCTCACTATAACTTTGTTCCAAATCATCCTAGGAATTCCGTTCTTTGAGCCCTGCACAGAAAATTTACCAAATTTTAATGCCATTATGATGAATTGAGCCGGCAATTTTTTCCAACTCCATACACATCGCCAAAGTTGGACATTTTTTCGATTCAAAACATTTTTTTTACAGGGGTGCTTTAGGAAAGCGGAAGGGGTTACACGTCAGATTGCATACATGCCTTGAAAGAAGACAATTTAAACTTGTTTTTCCTCAAAGGTTCATCAAAATCGATTGAAACTACGCTGAGTAATGATGGTTTGAAAATGGGCAAAATTTCACAAATTTCGAGTGTCTCATTTTATTTCCTCCAGTGTATATTTCTTCTAATACCGTATTTCGTATTTTATATCGTTTTAAGTAAGAATTTATAAGTTGGGCGAAGGAGTCCAAATTAATTTTCATTACAATACTAAACAATAATATTAATTTTCTTTGTAGAATAAATATTTAAAGATGAAAATTATAGAGTAATATATTCTAAGAAAGAAGCAATTACTTAAAATTAAATATCACCTCACTTTATCTAATAAAATATACTCTAGATATCATAAAACCCAAATGAGTTTTATCACATATATAGATGCATTTAAAAAAATGTTTTTACTGCAGTTCTAAAGAACTCACAAGAAAAATGAACATACTTTAAAACATAAACCATATTTAACAAAGCTTTAAAATAACATCATCTGATTTTATTATCTAGTTAATTTTTTTCCTTCCAAGAATTAATTAAAAATAAACTTACAGCTCCATCCCACTATGCGTCTTAATAACAAACTTTACGACGGAAAAATCTGTGTTAATAAAATTTTAGTTTTCAGTTTCAGCATAATTTTCAACAGTGAATTTCAGTTTAGAGTGGCATGTTGGAACTAATTTGATTAAAAGATAATATGAAATGAGGTTAGAGGGTTAAGAAAAAGAGTAAATGGTTTTATCTGATTTTTTTTTATATAAACTTCGCGATTTTAAAATGTAGATTTTTTTCTTGTGGACGACATCTTGTGATGTATTCGTTTTTAGGTTGTATACTTTGTATTTTATTTAAAATATATTTTAAACGAATTTATAGCAGTTTCTACGTCACAAGTTTCAATGACGTACATCGGAACTTATCGTAATTGTTAACAATTTAGGGTTTTTAATATAAAAAATTAATTTTTAAACAATAATTTTGAAAATAGCCATTTTTTAATGTTGACCAAGACGATGCTTAAAGCAGGTAGTTTAGCGTTACCTTTTTTAAGTAAATTAAAATTTGGTTTCAACTTGTCCGCCCGGACCCTCTCTCTTCAGTTCCGTTCTAACTGTCAACCAGTTAACATATTGGTAAATGTTTGTTGATATTTTTTTCAACAATAGTATTGATTGTTATTTGTTTAGAACAATCAAATTCGGTTTATTAGTGCCTGCGTGTGTGATAAAGTGTTTAATTCAAAATAATATCCTGGGTGGAATAATTGGTAAGCTTTAATTATTTTATTTTATTTTTTTATATTCTGGATTATTTTTTAAGAATTTCCAGGAGTAGCACAATTTTATTTCATTTTATTTATTTATTTTATTTTTTATTTATATATTGTTTTTGTTTGTTTTAGCTTTCTTTACTTTCCGTTGTTCAATTCTGGATTCTTATTAACGATTCTTCTGAAGGATATCGAGGGATATTCTAGATTTAAATGGGGTAAGTTCATTTTTAATTTCTCTTGCGTCTTTGTACTTCCTAGCGTCGAAATTAAAAATGTTTGAATGGAAACATATATTTTTGCAGTTGCTTCAACAGAATTAATATAATTTTTTATTCAATTTTTTTTATAAAACATCGACAATTTTTTTTTAATTTGAATGTATATAAAAAAAGATATATTTATAAAAAATATTTATTGTTTTTTTAATTTCCCTATCCCCCATCTTATTAGCTTTAAGATGTATAAAAATTTGAAAACTTTAAGGATTTTAAAGGCTTTAATTAATAAAATATATTGAAAATATGCCTTTAAAATAATACTGGCAAGGAAGTACAATGCAAGATTTATTTGTAAGAGCATAAATAGTATTTTTAACATTTTAAAAAATATTTTTGACTTTGCAATATGATTTTAAATATATTCTAAGATTGCTTTTAATTTATTTAAATAATATTTGCTTCAGAAGCACATATGTATATATTTTATTCAAAAATTTGACAAAACCAATTATGTAATTTTTACATTGCTTCGAACTTTGCAATTTTTGCAACATAAATAATTTTTTTCGTTTTAGTTTCTTCCATAAATAATTTTTATAGACAGTTAATCACATATTATTTATTGTTCTTTTTGATTTGTTCTTGTAATATTCTCCATATCTGAAATTTATGAAATATTTAAATATATATAAAGTTGTTTCTAGTTTAACATTTAAATTTTGACCTATTTATTGTATTTACAAAAATATTTGACAAAATTATTTACCGAAAATATGAATTTGATTTGAGAGAAGTATAAATGGTGATATTTATTTTCTTTTGAAGTTTATATTTTCAAACTTTTTATTTTTATTTATAGTTTAGTTTTATATGCTGATAGTTTTAGGACGGATAGATATAAGTTCGCGTAGTTTTAAGTCCGATTAGTTATAAGTTTGATTAGTTATAAGTATTGGAAGTGTTGCTTTCCCTAGACAATTCTCAAAAATATTGATATGTTATATTTCGTTTATTGGGGTTCGTTCTGATCTATCTAAATTGAACAAATATATATGTACGTTTTTAAAATGCATTATAACATATTTCATAAGAGTTTATTTGCATGTTTTTTTAATGTGTATATATGTGACAATATTTAGAGAAATGCATTTTATGATTTTATGAAATGAGTGGATTTTGTTGTATAAATTTTGACATATTTTTTGTTGTACTCACCATAATTTCATTAGAACAACATATTTGTTTTACTGGTAATGTACATTTACTTTTGTCTTAAAATTTGAAAATTGTGTTTTGAAAATAATTTGCTTTGTTTTTAGGGCATTTATTTAATGGTACAGCATAATTTCTTTTTAAAATTGTCTTTAAAAACTGAAAAATTTCATGTTTTATTGAATTTTCAGTTCAGGGCTATTTAAACTGTCTTTAAAAATTATGCTATTTATATCATTTGTGTAAAAAATATATTTTTTATCTACTTTTTTTAAATCTGTTTCTAATTAATTATATAGTTTATAATTTCTTGAAAGAAAAATTACATATTGGTTCTGTTAAACAAAACTAATTACCATACAAAACTATCATTACAAAATTTGATACTAATTATTTGAAACACTAATTTAAGAAGCTCTTTACAAATAACTTGTAGACCAGACGTAAGATGCATGCTTAATATTCGCTCGAAATTTTCTGGAACAAATAATTTTCAAATTAAATTTCGAAAATTTAATACAAACATATCGACGTATGTTTGTAAAATCATTAGAATACCATTTGACTTAAAATATATTTGTTTAATGGAACAATTAAACAAGTATATTTTGCATGCAAGTCGATTGGTCGCGGCAACCGCGAAGTTCCAGTCGTGAAGACAACTCAGCGGGCCTGAAAGGCCCAAAACATCGAGGGATATCTACAAGAAGGAAGTTTAGAAAGACCAACAAGAAGAATATCGTTAATTTTTAAATATATAGTTTCGCGAACGTGGTTTAATTTTTATTTTTAAATGATTTTAAAGTCGTGGTCGCGTTTTGGGTTCCGCGTGCGCGATAATTTTTAACTGAGTTAAATTATTAAAGTTTTTTCGTCCGTTGGGGACCGCCTAACGTGCGGTTATCATTGCAATTGTTTATTATTTCATTTTATGTATGTATGTACTGTTTAGTATCTTAATAATTGTGCGGACTTAACAAATGCACTAATCGGCGTTACTGAGCACACAGTTCGTTTGGTTAGTGTGCTTTGAGCGGTCTTCAGGGGGCTGTCATACGGAAAGGGCTCGGCCCTAAGCCACTAGCACTTGGCGTCAACTGACACAATTATTGAGTGCTAAGATGTCAGATTATGAGTCTTGGCGTGGTACTAAGTAGACGTTACTGTGTTTAGCCCGGTTCGTATGGTTGGTACATAATCGCTTAGTAGGTTGGGGACACATAGCACCTCGTGTTGCAGACCTGTGAGCAGGTTTCTGTAGGAGCAGATGCAGGAATCTGTGGGACTAGGAAAATCCTCCCCTGCAATAGGCCCCAGCGCGTTCCTCCGTGCACTAATAATTTTTTTTCAGGTCAACACTACTAACGCTCATAAAAATTAGGTATAGTGCAATTAGGTTTAAGTCCAATGACCCTATACGATGTCCGAAGGGCCGGCCCTGCATCGTTTTTTTTTTTTTTAATTTTTATTTTGTTGTAAATCGACGTCCGTGACATATAGGACGAAAGACCAGTCCTGTATGACCAGTTCCACAAAGGTCTAAGAATCAAGACCTCTGAGGAAAGGGTCCCTGCCTGGGTGGAGCAACACCTTGACGCGGTGGCAGGGCTTATCTTCTCTTTAAATTTAATCTCATAAATAAATTTAAAGAGAGGAAACCAAGAAGCTTCACATAAATATGTTTTTAATGATAATATAAACATATAGTATGTACATTTGAGCTTTATCTCTCCCGGAAATACACCCAAAAAATACTTTGAACATATAATAAAAAAATATTCATACATATGGAGGCGTACGTGGGGGTATAAGTCTTCCATTTTATTTGATGTCAAACAATAGAAACACGCCAAAAACAAAATAACATGAAAATTGTGTAAAGAATTGCGAACCTTCTCATATATATTTGATTTACATCATATCATCGAGGTGTAAATAAAATTTTAACAGAATTCATGAAACTTGTCACGCCTTACATTTATTTTTGTTCGCCCACGTTTCTATGATATATTAGTTTTATTTGAGTGAAAATATAAGCGTAAATAACGATTTTCGTTTAATTATTATGCATCCCGTGAAGCTTTTCGCTTTTCGCTTTTAGTGATGTGTAAAAAACTAAAGCTTGTTAAATGGATGCTTTTTTATGTTGTTAAGTTAAGTTGACAAGTAAAATGTTTTACACCCCTGATGTGCAGCGTTAGATAAGATTATTGTGAAGAATTTTTTATTAGTTTTAGGAATTCTTAGTTTCTTTTATATGTTTAAAAGATTGTTTTATTTTTTTATCCATTGTTGGTTAAACATAACGTTTTTATAAATAAAGGTTATGTTCCCATAAAATGGTAGATTACATATGAAATATTTTTATATTTCATATTATTATTTAGTGATTGATAAATCATTTCAAGATCTAACTTCTTAAAAAAGATGACCTATTAACTTATTTTTTTAGTGTTGCAGAAACAAAACTAGATCAAACAGATACTTCGCGTAAATCTAGGGATGCATGTACATACTAACTTTATTTGAATTATCCATTATTGGCAAAACATAATATTAATAAATATTATTATGTGTCCATAAATGGTAGATTAAATAATAATAACAAAAAATTTTGATCTAAATTTGTAAATTTAATAAGTTTAATGCAACTTTTTGGCAACTTCCATTAATTACAAAATTTAGTTCAAAATATTTTGATTATTATTATCATTTCCAAAGCTCAACTCAATTTATAACGTGTTTTCTGTTTTACAATAATTTATTAACTATGTCGTCGCCACGAATCAATGTAATTATATAATAATAAGCTGATAATTTACTTCGACATACGTTATTATCTTTTTCATCTTCTGAACACTTAGTTGACATATTTCTTTAATAATGTGAAGTACGTCTCAGCTTTATTCAAAAAATTATTGTTGCATGTTTTGATACCACGTATAGGTACAATGATTACACAATTACATTGTTTCGTGGCGACGGCTATATAAGGCTTGGATTCTTTATCTTAGATAAATTGTGTTTGGCTCTGATCAAATTTTTTAAGCCCTCTTCATTCAGTTTACAACAAATACATTTATTTCAGAAATACTATACCATAATTATTGTTATCATTTGAAACTAACTGAAGTTGGTAGCAATTTTAATGAAGTTGGCAACTTTTGCAATCAAATTAACTTGAAACATTTAAAAGCGACAAACGGATAAATAAATTTGGCCAATTTTGCAATGTTATTTTTATTTAGTATTAGTAATGATAGTGCAATGAACTGCATTCGCATTTACGTACGTTTAATATGCACGGATGATACCTCGACAGAGTGTTAGTGATAAACGGTTTTCTTGCAGCTATTTTCCGCCCTGGTATTTCCATTTCAAGTTTATTATTCGTCGTTCCTCGTTGCACAACTACTTTAATGTTGCTTTCACTGCGCGACGTCCTACTCCAAATGAAATGCTTCAAATTTTCTTATGGTTTGTTGTAAGCTGTTTAGAAGGGTTATATATCAAATGGAGAGGAGATGCATTCGTGTTTTATAACTGACTGAGTGCTTTTATGTATGAGAATGTGTTTATTCTTTTTTCATTTGAGTATAAATGATTTTCTTGATGCTTTTCTGTTGGTTGTTTATTCCAATGTGGAAATGTGTGTTTATTTTTCTCTTGTGCTGTTTCATGTTGGTACATTCATTCCGGGAAAACTATTTTATTGTTGATGTACAGTAGTTTCAACTTTAAATTGAAATTGCACAACCAAACATTGCTTATTTTTAAATATTATTTAACGCGCAAGAGTAACGTACAAGATTTGACTCGGTCCAACTTTTGAGAAAGTTAAAACTAATTATATCTACGAATAACTTTCAAGATTTAATATTTAGTTTTTATCTTTACTCATATTTAATTGATTTTTAAATTAGGTTTAACTAGTCTTTAACCTTTTTTAATGACCGTTTTAGTTTTTTTGAAACTTTGTTATTGGCCTTTTCATCACTAATATATAATTGATTTCCAAATTAGTTTTAACTAGTCTTTAACCTTTTTTAAGGACTGCTTTGGTTTTTTGGAACCTTTTTCATTGGCCTTCTCAGCACTAATATATATCTAATTATATTAACACATATTTTGCTTATTTTTAACATAAAATTAGAGAATCTTTAGAAGTTCTATTTTTTCTAAATTTAGACCTAATTTTTTTGAATTTCTATTTTCTATAGTTAATAATCTTGAAACATATATACTAAGGTCTGCTGAGATCTTATTATATTAACACATATTTACGTTAGATCTAAAGTATTTTGTTTTTATTAGCATATATTTAGAAAGTCGTTAGACTAAAGTATCTCTGATTGGGTCCAATTAGATCTAATTTTTTTTAATTAACAATCATTGAAATATAATATGTATTTATGTTTGCCAAGATCTAACTATATTATCACATATTTGCGTAGATCTAATGAAATATTTATAAATATAATTTTTTTATGTTATGATTTAGATTTAGAAAGTCTTTTAAAATTCATTTTGTCTCTAAATTTAGACTTAACTATCTCTAAATGGATCAAATAAGATCTAATTTATATTTTCCTGAGTAAATAGTAATTAATACATAATATTTGCTAACAACTAATGAAATTCGTGTAGGTCTAAAACATGTTTAGAGAGATATATAAAAAACTGAATAATTCTTATTTAATTCAAATAGAACTAGCTCCAACTTGATAAAGTTAGTTTATTTTATATTAAAAGACAATAAAACACATTATAATAGTTATAAAAATATTTATTTCAACAATTTTTTGAAATCTTGTACACAAAATACTGTAAAATCTGTTAAAACCATTCATTTACTATCTATAATGCCCTTTTGCATTAAAAAACAAGTTTAAAGAATAAATTTTTCTAATATTTATTTTAAATAAATAATTTAACATTACGATTCTTTAAAAACAAATAAACAATAACTGTCATTGCGATATCATATAAATATAGATTTTCAAATGTTTTTCCAACGCTATACATATATTAATTGAAGTAAAGGTCAAAAGATATAATAAATAAAACATTAATGTCATCCCTGTTCATTTAAAAGCTATTTTCTGAACAAAAATTTTTATATTTACGCCTGAGAAATTTCTACGCAATTTTCTATACGAAACATTGTGTTTTCTCGGACTGTCAGCTGAACCAAGAAAATGTATTATTTACGTGACAAATGAAGCGACGAGATTCTTAATCATACACGAATTTTGTTATTTCGCTATTGTTTTGTTTCTTCTTCAATGTCCGTATTTTACTTTTATGTGTAATATAATATTAGTATGTCATGAAAAAAACGGAAAACCAAAACAATGAAACAGTAATGAGATAATTGTGACATTAAAATTTAATTTAACAATATATTTTTAATGTTTCAATCTCGGATGTGGGTATTATCAATTTTTCATATGATTCGAAGTATTAACGGCGAAAAGTTTTATATTTATTTTGTTTGAAATCGGATATAATTTGTCGTAAAATCGCAGTCACAGGAGCTGGGCTGGGAGCAGTATTCTTTTAGTGACACGAATACAACGTCGCGTCGAGATATCTTTTACGATTTAATATCTGTGGCCCCATTTGGCACCCATTTAGCTTTACAACGACATATCGCATGTTATAAAAACGGGGGTAACGCTAAATTCCCTACGTGTTATTTGTTCTACAATATTACGGGGTTTACACCAAAAAGGGATCTTACTAAATATTTTTATCCGCACTAGGTAAATATTTCATTGAGGTTAACAATAAAATTTAAATTAAATTTTCTTAAATGTCCCGGAAAATTACGTGTAGAACTATTAGATTGTGGAAATATTTCATTTGCTTTTAGGAAATATATCTTGCATTTTTCGTACTATATAACATAAAACATTTGCTATCGCTATATATGGATAAGTACATTTGTAAGCATGAGCTCCACAAATGGGATACTAAACATTTTATTAATAATATTAATGGTTTATTTTCTGAAATGGATTTTTTGTTGCTGGATGTTGGTGAAGGGATTTTTTACGAGATATAGCGGTTAATCGACTTTGGAGGGTTTTAAATTTGCAACTATCGTTATGTGTGAGGCCTTATCTGTCTTTCGTAGTTTCTGTCTTTAAAATGAGGCTTTGCAGAAATAAATTCAATAATAAATAGAATTTTTAAAATTATTCTCTATAAATAATTGAGCCAGGACGAAGAAAATCGAGTCTGGCATTTTCTTGAAGCTTAAATGTATTTAAATATGTAATCAATGCGAAAAACTACAATTGCAAAAAGCCTCGATACCTATAAGCCTAATTTCTGGAACGCAAAATCCTACGTTACGTAGCCTCTAGCTTTAAAATAAGACTTTGAAGGGCTTTATAAATAAAGAAGAATGTAATTCCAAACAGAATGTACCCAAATTAGAAATGGCTATAATTTTACTATGATAACTGAGCTAAACTGAGTCAAGCCGAGCCAAAACTGATCTTATTTTCTTCAAGCTTCAAATGTGTTTAAAAATAAAGTCATTTTATCAAACACAATAAACCGAAATATTACATTTTAAACTTTAATTTTTTCTGTAGCTATGGAAAAGGCCTCGTAAACTGCGGGCATTATTTTTTTAAAAAAGGCGTTCTAGTTACCTCACATAATTTTGAACTTACATTAAGGGCTTTAGAAGAGAAACAGGATGCGTTTAGAAATAAGTTAAATATAAACCAAAAAAGTTTTAATTTTCTTCTAATAACTGAGCCAGGACAAGCCAAGCCGAACCCGGCCTTATTTTCTTAAAGCTTCAAAGTTATTTTCCAAGAACAACAAAACTATTGGGATAAAATTGGAATATTGCATTTTTAATTTCATATTTTTCTGTAACTAATTGAGAAGCCTCATAAACTACAAGCCCTGCCTCTTTAAAAACCCGCTCTAGTTCCTTCACATAGCCTCAATACTGAAATATGGACTTTAATAGTGAAATATAATACGATAGCAAATGGCTGAACATAATTTTAAAAATCTTCAATTTTCTTATAAAAATTAACCCAAGATAAGCCAAGCCTAGCCTGGCTTTTTTTTCTTCAAACTTTAAAAAATCTTCGATTTTAAAAACAACCAAAACTATTGGAATATTTCAAGTTTTAACGACAAAATTTTCTGCTGCTATATTAAAAATTTCATAATCTGCAGACCTAGATGCTGAGAATTGCAAAAAAGCTGTCTTACCCAGCCTCTAGTCTTAAAATATATTCTTATAGGGACAAAGAAAGCTTAAATTTAACTCAGCCAAGAAGCTTCAACCATACCTTTGGCCTTGTTTGCTTCAAATATCTATATTATAAAACTATTGGAAATAATTTGGAATATATCATCTTTAACTTTACTCTACGAAAAGTTTTTTTTTTTTTAATAAAAACATTGTAATAACCGTTTATCAAATATTTCAATTTTTTTGTTATATTTGAACCTAGACGATCCGCGCTAATATTTATTAATTTTTTCATTTACAGTTTAATTTAAATTATTTATAAATCGAAAATCAATTAATAAATACGTCAAATTTATAAAAATAAAATTATAATTGAATTAAATGAATTCTATTTGCATAAAACCACAATTATTATTTTGAACATTTCCAAATCAGACCATTTATAATTATTAATTCAAAACCCCTTAAAAAACATGAACAAGAAATAAAATTTTACGACGAAATAATGAAATGATCGTTATTATAAATGATTTGTGAGGTTACACACGAATATATATTAATAACTTCAATTATCGACAATTTAACGATGCATAATTTTCTAATGACCTGATACTACACGAGACTATTAATGAGTTTAATTAAACCAAAATTCAATTTTAGGTCATCACAGTATTTTATAAATTTACAAATTAATTACAATTTTTTTTCTGTGTTTATTTTTAATAAATGACGCAAATAAAATGTTTTATTTTCCGTGTAAATACAACAGAGAAAATAATCAAATTCATGAGAAAATTTATTCCCAGTTTTGAGGACAATAACTTTTATATATCTTTTACATTTTAACATGGCGGTTTGCTGTCACACCTTATTACCTACATTTATGATTTAAACAACGGCTGTAAACACAAGTTTTAAATTTAAAAATTTTAATATTTGTTTGAAACGTGTTTTATAGCCGTATTAAACTTGTTCTTTCACGTTTCATAACAAAGTAAATCTGGTTAAACAAAATACAATATGTCGATAAAAAACAAAACCATGATTACCAACCGAAATTGCCAATTAAAATTCTAAAACTTCAATATGTAACCTTTTAAAAATTAAACAAAAAATCAATCCATTAGCATTTGATTCATCCGCGGTTAGTTATGATACAGATTAAACCATAATTTGGCGCAATACAAAATGTCCGCCGAATTATTTCCGCATGTGTAAAAATGGATACTGAAATATCACCCTTGCTTTCATATACACGAAATTGAGTAAAAAATGTAAAACACATTTGTTCCTGTCAGCATACAAATTTGTGTTACATGCGACTGTCACATATTATTAACACAAGTTCTCCCTCTGTTTGATGGCAGTTAATCTGTGGAAGAAATTTTAAATTATAATTATTATTATGATTTGTTGCGTTCTGTGTCAACTAAGATGAAATAATTTATAACTTTATAAATAAAAACAATTGATCACTCATTGTAAAATGGCGGCTATAAGACAGCTATTAAAAACAAAACTTACTATATAGGCTTTAAAATCTATTCAAATACAATTTAAAACTAATTTAAAAAAATATATAAAAGAAGACTCCTGTATAACGTTAGGCATTATATGAAGTCGCGGTATAAGGTTCGTGCTGTATGAAATTTTGTCTGGTATAACGCTTATAATCTAAAGTTATATTTTTGAAATAATTATTACTATTGTAATCTTTAATTTTCTATAATTTATCAAATAGACAGTATTTTGAAAATAAAAGACAACCAAAATTTAATAAAAATGTTATTATTTGAATTTACTTATTGTTTTTCAAAATTACAAGTAGGTAAAACTAAAGCAGATTTCAGTTATTATATTATTTCGCAAATTGAGCGACGATTCTCGCTATATCTTTGGCGACTTTCAGGAACTTTCGTTATAAAAGCTCGCGATGATTTATGATTGAAGTTAATAGATTTATATTTATAAAATCTATGCTTGAAAAATGATTTAAATGTTAAAAAAAAATTGTTTTATACCGAAATTTGAAACAAAAAAAGCGTCCAATATTTTTGAAAAGGGATAATTAGTATGAAATAGAAAGCTTCTGATATAAAAAAAAACAAAAATGGTTGTAAAATAATAAAAAAACAATATAATACATAATTTAGCATAACCTTAAAATAGTAAGGACAGAATTTAGTAACAATTAAATGCAGTTTTGAAACTATATTAAACAGTTTTAGTGAATTAATTAAATTGAAAAGATAAGAGATTAAGGCGTAAAAGTCCCTTTTCTAAGGGTTTAAAGGTATTTTATGTTCAAACATGATTAGCATCCCATATTTGCGTGATGAGCATCGTCCTCGATTTCAAAGAATCCCATTTCCCGATAAAACGAAACACGATTGAAAGGGAACGAACACACAGCGCAGTACTCTTGTGTTCACACTCAATTCCACTTGAAATTAAAATTCGCGCGGTTGTCAATTTAAAACACACCCGGATCTATTTCAAAAGTGCGTGTTCGTGCGTGTGTGTAACGGACGTCCCGGCGTCAACGGTGTCAATAACCTATACAGAGGAATCGAAAAAGAACCGACGCTCCACGGTTTTTCAGTTTTCCATGCCTGGTTCCCGCGGTTCGTCAATTTATGCAGCATATTAAATCTGCATGAATCGACATGTTTCTACTTCTTACCATTTCTGTATCATGTTGGCAAGCAAACCGCGTCTTCAGGATTTGATACTCACTTCATTGCAATTCTATTTCTTCTTTTTTTTTTCACTTTTCGGCTGTACTACATTCTTAAATTCGTGTCTTGGTTTTGCAATTTTAGTTTATATTTATACTCTAAGATTTTCTTTCAACACGATACACCTAATTTATCTGCCTAATAAGAAAATTTTATAATTTTTTTACTTTTATTTATATTTTAGATCCCAAAACTTATATAATACAAACAATTACACTTACAAAAACAAATCAATTACTCTAACAGTTAAAAATAAACACATAAAGTTATTAACATCTCTAATTTTAAACTCCAATTTCAAAAATAACATTTTTATTGAAATTCCTTTAAACATAATTAACTAAATTATAAATATTTATGTTTAAAAATAAAAAAAACTATGATTTCTTGTTAATGTTTTAATTTGTTATTAAGTAACTGACATAAAAAATAAATAAATATACTGATGAATAAAATATCTGTATTTTGTTGGCAAACATTCAACTTACATCAAAGAAAAACAACACGAAACGGAAATATTATAAGTACTAAGTTTTATAATAAATTTTATTATTTACAGTTAGCAACATTGTTAATTTGACATTTTTATATATTATTATTATTATACAAGATCTCGTTACCGAAATAATGATAATGATATTAAACTTGAAAAAGAAAAAAACTCTTGTATTATTAAATTGTAATTGCAAAGTCTTCAAAAGTAAATTTCAAGTTCCATCGATGAAGAAATTAAAAAGAAATCCCTTCGCAAGCATTTGTATATTTCATTGATTCGTATATTCGATACTCAACAAAGACACAATAAAATTAAAATTAAATTTTAGACGACAGTTTCTGTTCTTGCTGTTATTTTATGTGTATATATATTTTCTTTTTCGTCAGTTGGTATTACTGTGAAATAGAAGAAAAATAATATATTTCAATAAAGGAAAGTTTCAGGAACATAAGCATAGAAGACTCGTAAATCTGAATATTGAATATTTTGTTTGTTATTCACATGTTTTTTGTTACTTTTCAGTTTGTAAGTTTAGTTTTCAGGATGAACAGAAAAATTTTCATCCGTAAATATTTTATTTTTGTGAATACGTGTGTGTATGCAGTTTTTATTTATCTTTTCATGCAATTCTTTTTATGAAAAAAAATGCATATAAATCTTAGAAATACAATTTATTTATTTTATTCTTTTATATTTATGGTTTCAGCAATTAAAAATTGTTTGAAATGTGATACCATATGTTTCAGATATAAATGCATTGATTTTTATTCATTTTCTTTAAAGTACAACGAGATATTTCAGTATTCAAACATATATTAGTAATTAATCAATTCTAGAAAATAGAGTTTTTTGTAAATATATAAAAACTAAAAAATATATTTTTATGACTTCAACAAATCTGTACATATAAAGTTTTCAATTCATAGCTGCATTATTTATTTTAAAAAAATTAATTTATTGTATTTCGCTGAATAAATTTGTTTACTTATTAAATATTTTTCTGAATTTTGGAAATACTTAAATTGTCATAAATATTTTACGAATAGAAATAGATAGTTTAACTTTTCTACTATATTATTATATGCCACAATAGTTATTTACATACCAAGTGCGGGAACGACTGGTTCACGGATGAGTAGAACGATTCCATGAACCAAGTTCACGCAAGAGGTATGTACAATATTTTTTGTACGAAAAGTTAAAAACTATTAATTAATTATTTATATTATTTTT
>CM008230.1:17711479-17722577 GCA_002278615.1 Pogonus chalceus | reverse complement strand
TTTTGTGTAGGGGCGCCTGATATTGTTGATATCAGGATATAACAAAATATCTGCAAAAATAAATAAATAAAGATAACAAATTATTTCATAAAAATCTATATTTGCTTTCATAGTTTCTTTCAAAAAATTATTTATAAAGATAAATATAAATAATATTTATATTTTAATACTAAATTACCAAATTTTATTTTATCAACTTGAGTAATAAATCGAGGAAGAAAGTGTATTTTGCATTGCAGATCAAACAATATAACTAAAAATATTAATAAATTTTATTCCAAACACCAAAATCAATAAAAATATTAATTAAATAATCAGATAAACAAACAATTTATAAGGGTCCCGTTAATAAGGGAGGGACTTCAAAGTTTTCAAAACATTATACAATATAGTACTAACAGAAATAACTATATAGGTTTTTTATTTGCAAAAAATTTTGCGGGTTTTAATAATGAACATATACAAATTTTTTTTTTTTTTAAATAATATTGAAGCCCCCAAATTTACATTTGTTAAGGACCCATTGCAATCATATAATTATAGTAAATTCATTTCATAAACTTATTTCAAGAAAAACTGATATTTTCAGAATTAATATTAAACTAAAACGAAAATTTAAATAAAATAAACACTTACAAACAAATATTTATATTTCCATCCCATTATAAAAACTCGTAAAAACTCACTACGTAAACAAAACTATTTCAACGAAAAATTTCTCGAATACTGTAGCTCCTCGAAATGATACATCCAAATTTATGTAACCTGCTGGAATGCGGCATTTAAAAACCCCTCGCCGCCCCTAAATCAAACGTAACCATACCACGAACCACTAGCATTATCGGTCAGGGGTGCTAGCCACACGGCTATTCGGAAAAACATTAAAACGAGTTTTTTGTTATGATAGAAAAAAATATTGAAACTAATATATAACATCATTCCATTGTTATAACACCGTAAATTATCAAAACTGGTTTCTTTTAAATTAAACCCTTGGATTAAATTTTTTGTTAGAATTTTTTATTACATTGTAAATTGTTATTAAAGTTTTTCAGGATTAAATTTAACTATTTTATTAGTTTTTTCGTTTTGTAAGAATTTGAATGTTCAAAAAAATATTACGATAAAGAGTTAAAAATACTTTTACTGATAATATTATTCATATGATTATAAAAACTTATGGTTTAAATATTTTAAATTTTTCACTTAAAAATAAATTAAATTCCAGGAAAATGATGACGGTACTGTATACGGAACTCCTGGGTACATGGACCCAACCGCGTTTACTTCAAAGGTACTTAAACCTTTATTTAAAAAAAAAAATAGGAATTACTAATTTTTATTTAATTAGGTTACAGTTAAAGCCATTTATGATTACAAAAATAAACAAGACGATGAATTATCATTTTGTAAACACGCTATTATTACAAATGTCAGCAAACAAACTTCAACCCCCGGTTGGTGGAGAGGTGATTATGGAGGCAAAAAGCAACATTGGTTCCCATCGAATTATGTAATCGACATCGATCCGCAAGAAAATTTGGATGAAAATGTACGATTTTGTAATTCTTCTAAAATACTCGTAGGTTTTTTATTATTAAATATAAATGTGCAGCTTTGAAATGCAGTGTTTGTTAGCGGATTTTAACTAAACTAAAAATAATTTTAAAATTTATTTTAAACAAATTTAATAATTTAGTTGTGTTATATATTTATTCTAGACAGGGGAATCAATGCTGTTAGGAAGTTTACAAAAGGGTAGTTTTGATATAATGGGCGCAGTTGTTGAAATATTAACTGCCCCACGACCTGGTTTAAAATCAACATTAAAAATAGAAAATTCAAGTATGTGTACGCCTTTCGTTGTTGCTGTTGAATCGCGAGAGGAAGCCTTAGAATGGAAACGGAAAATAGAAGAAACAGCGAAAAATGCAAATAAACGCGAGAATCAACATAAAGCAATCGAAAAAAATTGGCGTATCGCGAAAGAAATTTCAAATTTAATTGTTTATTGTCGCTCAGTTGCGTTCAATATTGAAAGAGCACGACAAGGTTTCGTTTTTTATGAAATGTCTTCCTTCCCTGAAAATAAGGCTGAAAAATTAATATGTCTACAAGAAAATAAATTCTTTTTAAAATATCATCAAGAACAATTTAGTAGAGTTTATCCGAAAGGACAACGTATAGACTCATCCAATTATAATCCAATCGGAATGTGGAATTCCGGAAGCCAAATGGTCGCGCTTAATTATCAAACTGCCGACAAGCCAATGCAACTAAATCAAGCCAAATTTAGAGATAATGGAAACTGCGGATATTTACTCCGACCAGAATTCATGTTCAGAGATGAATTCGACCCGTACGATAAAAATACATTAGTCGGAGTTGAACCAATGACTATATCAATTCGCGTGATTGGCGCTAGACATTTGAGTAAATCAGGACGCGGCACTGCTAGCCCGTTTGTCGAAGTTGAAATTATCGGTGCTGAATTCGATTCTGGTGTTAAACTAACAACCAAACCTATTTGTAAGTTGTTATAAATATAAATAAACAACAATTATTAAATAAGAGAAATAATAATTTCAGCGGATAATGGGTTCAATCCAATTTGGAATGAAATCTGTGAATTCGACGTAGCAAACCCGGCGTTTGCTTTACTACGTTTCGTAGTACAAGATGAAGATTCTTTTGGTGATCCAAATTTTATTGGACAAGCTACATATCCTGTAATTAATTTCATTCGAAATAAAATTGAATTGTTTTTAATTTTATTTATTCTAGGTAACTTGTATTCGAACTGGATATCGCAGTATTACACTTAAAAATGGATATTCTGAAGACTTAGAATTAGCTTCATTATTAATACATATTAGTATTCGAAACCCTCTGGTAAGTGTGCTTTGTTTTTTGTATATTCAACATGTAGACGTAGTGAAATTGGTGTACCTTGTACACGAAACATATTTATTTTTTATTTTATACGCGGTGATTTCCGCAAAAACATGATATATTTTATTTTTTACATTTATTACAAATTTATACCATTTATTAAGGTATAATTACACTTATTACACTTTTGAAAAAGTCATACTGAATAGAGTAAGACATGCGCAATTGTTTCATTACGAATTTTGCACATGCGCAATATCTTCAGTTTGTTTACTAGACGTTGGTGTAACGTTTTTATTTTGTTTTGAACACAGTGAAACATTTAGTTTAAATAGTGATAGTAATAAGTTATAAGTGTTTCCAATTGAAATTCCAGAATTGTACAAATGGAATCCGTAACAACTCTCTAACGCATAGACGTTCTGCAGGTGACAATAATGATTTTTCACAATTACATTAAAAAAACAAATTAAATTCAGGAATGATTGGATCTGGGATGCCTTAGTATATAGTGCAATGAAATAAAAATTATTTATTAGACGTTAAAAACAAATGTATTATAAATTTTTAAAAAATGTAGCATTTATTTTATACAAAACAATGTTAAAAATGACAAATTTCTATATAATAGAACATATCTATCTCGTTATGAACATATCTTTAAAGTTAAAAGAGTTAAAAGTAGTTGAAAATTTTTATTGAGAACTGATAATGTATTATATTAGTATATAATGTATTTCTACTGCTTCCATTTTAAATCTAATTCAATTCCTAATGTACAATCGTTGCATCTAAATTTTTGATATAATATTGCATAGGTGCTGCATTTCTAGTCCGTATCTTCTAAATTCATCGTCAATTTGTTGTGAATGAGATAAGCGTGCCTTTAAATGGAATATATAGATGTTTGAAATTCTTTTGAAAAATTCGATAAATTTACGCGATTGTGTTTTGTTTCTTAAACATTATATGACTGAACAAAATGGCAGCTGATAAACAATTGAATAAATAAATAATTGATAGGTACAAAAAGTAGTTTTTATAATCAAAAATAATGTTTTATAGAATAAATAGTAATGTGTGGACCAACAATAAATTTTTTTATAATATCTTTGTAATATTTATCGAATTTTTCATTTTGTAATTTACCTTAAAACGGCTTCTATTCGTATATTATATTGACTGATATACCTACATACAAATGTACAAAATGCTTGTTATTGCAAAATAGAAATATTTTATAAAATATAAAGTATTTTAATAAATTTTCCTGTTATATGGAGTAGTTAAATCAAATTAAATAATATTTAAATGTTAAGCTCAAAAAAATGTTAAATAAAATATCAGTCAATGTTTCTTCTATTTTCTTATAAATAGTTAACCGTTTTAAGATTAAAATAATGAATGTTAGCGAAAATATTTGCTCATAAATTTTCATAAAATATTTAATGATTGAAATCAGTTGTGGAATATATAAATGTTATAAAAATTTGTTTCATTTAGAAGTAAAATAAAAATATATTCTGTTTTATGGTATATATTTTGCTAATATACAATTATAAATATTATAAATAAAAGTTTACATTTTTGTATAACCTAACATAATATTCATATCCTCTGGTCTCCGGAAATAATGATCAAATATAATCAAATTTTTCCCATCCTTTAATTTATACCTAAAATCACCCCAAGGTAAAATCTGACTTTTAGGGGTATATACAAGTTCTCCAGCATTAAATTCGATAACATTTTTAGTTTTTGGAACTTTTCCGTACAAAACACCAATATATTTCTTATTTTCTGCATTATAATACATTCTTATTGGAAACTTACTAACTAAACGCATTACAGCAATATTAATTAATATAAATCCAATTGAAAATACAATCATTTGTGTATCAGATTGTATTAAATTAAATAACTTAACATCAGTTAAAGTAATTAAAAAATCACTTTTTGAATCAGTAAAATAATTAGCTAATGCAATACCGACAACCATAGCTACGCCAACAGTCGCTGATATTTGCGCTGCATATAAATAAGTCCCCATTGTACATCTATAAACCAAATCATAATTTTTTGGTATATTATCAGTAAGCCTTAATTTTTCGATATTAGGTTTACGCCATGTAGAAAGCGATAAATTTCGTTTTGATATAAATACAATAGTATTAATTCTATTACGATTTGTTGAAAAATACCTCAACGCATTATTTGGTATTAATTTATCGTATGATTTATGTATTTTCGTAAATATCCTATTAATAAACATTTTGATTCGTTTATAATATGCCTAAAATAAAATAACAGTTATATATTTCGAAAATTATTACAATAACTGTATATATTTTACGTTTGACGATAACCATTAATTGAGGTTGTCACGTTATATTAACCTCAAACATTATTGATATCCAACGATAGAAAAATGAATTTAATTTATACAACTAGGAACTATTTAAATAAACGTTTATTATTTAAATTTAACTCCAGATGTATATCTGGAATATCTGCTTGGGTATGTCTACCAATAATTGTTCTTATTTATATAAAAAAATAAATTTATTATAAACAGGATGATGAATTATCCTCTTCAATAAAACATAAAATAGAAGAACATTGGAAAGATAAAATTTGGTCCCCAAATTTTAATGAAAATGATACAAATAAAGAGAAATTTTACGTGCTCTCTATGTTTCCTTATCCGTCTGGTAAATTACATATGGGTCATGTAAGGGTATATACAATAAGCGATGCGGTTGCTAGATATCATCGCATGAACGGCAAAAATGTAATTTACTTTGAATAGAAACTCAGAAAAAAAAATTAATAAGTTTTATTGAAGGTTTTACATCCTATTGGCTGGGATGCATTTGGTTTACCAGCCGAAAACGCTGCAATAGAGCGTAAAATAACTCCTAAAGATTGGACTAATCAAAATATAAATCAAATGAAAGAACAATTAAATAAATTAGGTTGTAGTTTTGATTGGACTCGGGAAATCGCGACTTGCAATCCGGATTATTACAAATGGACCCAATATTTGTTTTTAAAAATGTTTGATGAAGGTCTCGCGTATCAAAAAGAAGTAAGATAATAAAATAATACACAGAATTTTAAATTAAAACAAGGAAATTATTTTAAGGCCTTAGTAAATTGGGATCCTATAGATCAAACTGTCCTAGCACATGAACAAGTTGATGAAAACGGTTGTTCATGGCGTTCAGGTGCAAAAGTTGAAAAGAAACTTTTAAAACAATGGTTTATCCGTACAACTAAATACGCGAAAGAATTATTGGACGGATTAGATGATCCTCAATTGGAAGATTGGCGCGATATCATCAAATTACAAAAACATTGGATTGGTGATTGTAACGGAGTTTCTTTCGATTTTAAAATAATCGGAAAAGATTCAAATAATTCGGATATTATTACATTATGGACTTCAAAACCGGAATTAATGCCAAACGCGAAATTCATTGCGGTCAAACATGAAAGTAAATTAGGGCAATATGAGTCCGAAACAATTAACGGGGTCCGTAAACTTTTAATTCAAGCTGAAAATCCATTAACTGGACAACAAATACCAATATTTGTTACGAATGATATCGAATATGAGCTATTTACTGATACGTATTTAGGAATTCCAGATGGCTTTGAAAACGATAAAATATTCGCTCAATCTGTAAATATTGAAGTTTCAAATAATCCTGTTTCTTTAAATCCAGATGAAATAAAAAAATTACAATCAGAAATTTGTTCAAAAGCGCGTAAATTAAATGTAGGTGGTTACTGGACTAGTGCTAAATTACAAGATTGGTTAATATCACGCCAAAGATATTGGGGTACCCCGATACCAATAATTCATTGTAATACATGCGGTACACAACCAGTCCCAATTAATCAATTACCAGTTTTATTACCGGATGCTTCTGAAATACCACAAAAAGGCGCCGCGTATTTGTTACATTCATCCGAATGGATTAATACGAATTGTCCAAAATGTGGTGGACCTGCAAAACGAGAAACTGATACCATGGATACATTTGTTGATTCCGCGTGGTATTATTTACGGTATCTTGATCCTAAAAATCAAGATGAACCATTTAGCAAAGATAAAGCTACGAAATTATCGCCTGTTGATTTATATATTGGAGGAAAAGAACATGGTAAATACGAATAAATTTATAAACAAAATCGAAAACTTAAAATTTAAATAATTCCAGCGGTTTTACATTTATATTATGCGCGTTTTTTAAACCACTTTTTACATTCTCTGGGACTAGTTCCCCAGCCAGAACCATTTAAACGTTTATTAGTGCAAGGGATGATTATGGGCCAAAGTTTTCGAATTAAAGGAACAGGAAAATATTTACCTAAAGATCAAATTGAAATTATAGGTAACGTGATCGCGTTTGAATATATTTTATTTCTGAAAAACTATAATTACTTATAGATGCAAAGAAAAATAAAGCAATTGATAAAGAATCTGGAAAGCCAGTCGTAATATCGTGGGAAAAAATGAGTAAATCTAAATTAAATGGAGTCGATCCAGAAGAAATGTTTTCTACTTATGGTTCGGATACAACTAGATTATTAGTCTTAGCCGATGTCGCTCCAACTTCGCATAGAAATTGGTCGTCGACTAGTAAATATTTTGATATAATTTTAAGTTTTCCGTTTAAAAATAAACAATTAAATTATAGCTTTCCCTGGTATTATAAACTGGCAACATAGATTATGGTTAACAGTCGGGAATTTTATTAAATTAAGGACTGAACTATCTCAGGATTGTCTAGAAGAGATATTTATTGAACATGAAGATAAATTATTCGATTCTAGAAATTATTATATTAAAGGTGCAACTTTTAATTATTATACCTCGCAACAAATGAGCGTTGCTGTATCCAAAATGCAAGGATTAACAAATAGTTTACGAGTATGTATTTAATTTATATTTAAATTACTTTTAAAGTAATAAATTTTTAGAGAGCACATCCCGCGGTAATTGCTAAAGGTTTACAATTTGAAAGAGCCTTAGCGACACAAATAATTTTATTAGCTCCAATGGCACCCCATTTCGCGTCCGAATTATGGTCAGGTTTTCAATCAGCACCGAATAGAATCAACGAAAAATCTGATGATTTTGATTGGAATAAAAGCGTTTTGGAACAATCATGGCCGCAAGTTGATTGGGATTATAAATTAGATCTTGTTTGTCAGGTAATTTCCCGACAAAACTTCGATTTAGAAATTAATTCAATTATTTTTTTTAATTTAAGACAAATGGTCATGAAAATGCAATTGTTAAAATATCTCGTAAAGAATTAGAAGCTATGGATCATGATACTGCTGCGGATATTGCGTTATTACAACCGGAAGTTCAAAAAATTTTGGAAACAAGGCATATTTTAAAAATTAATTTTGATATTTATAAAGGTTATCAAGGTGTTGTTAATATTTTAACAACTGATAAATTGCCCGATGCACCTGTCGAAAGGACTTTTATAAGACCCCCATAAATATTAATAATTTTTTATATTTTTTTATACGTTTTGAAATAATTTTACAGGTAGACAGTTAATTTCTAAATATTTATTTATAACATAAATACAAAATTCACTAATTATTTTTCTGCTAATTCATTTATTTTATTTGAAACTGGCATTGCACCAATTTCTTCCAACATTTGTTTCCTGGATAAGAAATATTCCTTATACCACATAATATGTTCTTTCTTCGCTTGAGCTGTTAAATAAGGATTTTTTGAAAGTCCAACACATACTAATTCCATAAAATGTCGGATAGGGCCCTTCGTTGGACACCAATCTTCTAAATGTTTATCTAAGAACACATGTTCTGCAAAGTATACATTTTGTTCTTCTTCCATTCCTAAAAGAAATCTCATATTAAAAACATTTTTTTAAATATATTTAAAAAAAATACCTTGTTCATTATCAATAGGGAACTTCCAAACTTTTCCTTGTTCCGTCCAAAGAATCATTTCCTGGAAATAATTCTCCGGAGGATGAGTAACAGCCAAACGTAATTCGCGTTCTTGTAAAGAATTCCAAATTTTTAATTCATCTGCAGTTTTTAATTCAATTTTTTTATCTTCAGTTTTTGATGTAAATATACCTAATGCATTTGTTCCAAATAAATTTATTTTTTGAATTTCACTGTTGAGAAAAAATAATTATATTTAGTTTAATAATTTATTTGATAACTTACGTTTGAGGTGCATATTTTGGTTTTCTTATAATTCTATTAGTAGCAGGTTTTTGAGAAAAATCAGTTTGTTTTCTAGAAGTTTTATCTAATAATTGTCTTACTTGATGAGCCCTGGAAACTTCGTTATTATAAACAGTCGGTTTAACCGTACGATCTATTTTCATTCCAGATAAAACATCACTAAAAATCAAACAATATATTTATAAATTAAATTATAAAATATTTTAAAAATTACCTTAAATTCATAGATTTATTTTTCGATTCTTCTTCAGAAATATTTGAACCCAACAACTTTGATAATAATTCGGATTCAGTTTGTTTTGTATTACCACCTAATGTTTCCGCAACATTTTTAGCTGCTGAAATTATTTGTTTTTCTACAAATTTAAATATTAATTAATTCGAAAAGTTTAAAATTTTAATTATATTACCAATTTGTTCGCTACTTGAAGAGACAGTTCCAGCCTCTGTATCTTCATTCCTAACGCGAGGTTTTGGTTTTGCTAGATTTATTTGCGATTTATGTACCGGTGTATCATCCTAGAATAAATTTTATTACTACAAATATTTCAAATAAAATTATTTTTAATACTTCGATCATTTGCTTCAATAGAACATTTAATTTATTAAGTGCTTCCTTGCTTTTTATCTTTGCGTCTGGTTTAGCTTTTTTCTTTTCATCGTCACTATCTGAATTACTACTGCAGTAAGTTTGTTTTATAGCTTTAAATGCTGATGGGTGTAATATTTTATTTTGTAAATATCTAAATTAGATATTTAAGATTTAGATAAAAGTGAGGTTATATATTTATATTTCCTTATACTTACTTATTTGTTACGCGATATGCAAGCATTTTTAAATAATTTAACTAATATTTTTATATAGTTTCTTAATTTATATTAAAGAGAAACTATTAAGGGAAATAAATTCTAAATTTATTAGATTTTCAGATTTTTTCCATACCTGTATATTTAAATACAGACAACCAACAAACTGGTATAAATATTACTAAAAGTTCGATTTTTTTAAAACATTTATTATAGTATATTATAGTACATACATAAATTGAACATTACAAAATATATATTTAATTAATATCACAATTATTTTGCTAATATCGACTTATTTAATGGCGAATAATTAAACTAAAAAATAAATAAATATAAATTAAAATCTATAAATAATAGTTTAAATTAAACTTACATCTTTAGGGGTTGTTGTATCATAAAATTGCATCCGATATCTTCTTATTACAATGTATGCAATTAATAAAACAAAACATAATAAAAATATCGCAGAAATTGTAACCCATACAATAAAATTAGGGGGTGCAATTTGTACTGCAAACATTGTTAGATTTTTTCCGCCATTATTTTCAAATTCGCATGTGTAATTGCTGTTTTCAATTTCCTTTTTAGATATTTTCAATGTTAAGTTGTACCAATAAATGTTATCATCAATTTTTTCGGTTGTATAAATACAATTTTTATTTTCGTATAATATTTCAGTTTCATTTTTATGCCATAATATGTTTGGTTTTGGATTTGCAAGGACTTTGCAACCAATTGTGTATGATCTATCTCGGTTAATTTTTATAATTCTTGTATAATTGAGAATAATTGGTTTACAAATAAAATCTTCTGGATTTATATGAATCCAATTGTTTTGGGATAATGTTTTCGGTTGTGAACATGAAAGTCCCTCAGAAAAATTTCGTTCAATTGATAAAGTTTGCAATTTTCTTATGTTACAATCACAGTTTAATGGATTATTTGAAATATTTATTAATTTCGCTTCTAAATTTTTTATTTTACTCGGATTGAAAAATGTTATATTATTATTAGAGAAATTAATTTCTTTTGCACAATTAATAACATTATACAATTTATTTGGTATCTCTAATAAATTATTATTATTTATAATAAATTTACTATATACCGAAGTATTTATAAACATATTTTCATTTAAAATTGA
>CM008230.1:17694648-17710869 GCA_002278615.1 Pogonus chalceus | reverse complement strand
AAAATTCCTTCAGTTAATTCTGTTATATTATTATTATTTAAATACAAAAATGCTATACTTTTTGTGTTTAAAAATAAATTTGTATCTAGATTCATAATTTCGTTATTATCTAAATTTAATGTTTGTAAATTGAATAAATTAGAAAAAATATTTTTCGGTAAATATTTAATTTTATTATTATTTAACGTTAAATAGGTTAATAATTTCGTATTAATAAATAAATTCGAATTTAATTCCGTTATTTTATTATGATCTAAAATCAAATAAGCCAAATTTATTGTATCTGAAAATATATTCAAAGGTAAAATTTCAATAAAATTATTTGAAATATTTAGCTGAGCTAAATTCGTTAAATTTTTAAATACATCAGCTTGAATATTTGTTATTTTATTATTACCAAAAGAAAGATTGGATATTTTTGGAATATATAAATAATAATTTCCAGATATTTCAGTTAAATTATTACCATCTATACGTATAACTACACATGAAGAATTTTTTGGAAAAATTTTATAATCAAATTTCGTTAATTTATTATTTCTTAAATCAATGCGATTGATTTTAGTTAAATTTGTAAAAATATTTATTGGTAACTCGTTTAAATTATTATTATATAAATATAATTCTGTTAGATTGTTTAAATTTTTAAATGAATTTTCAGGTAATATATTTAATTGATTATCATTTAAATATAATGAATTTAAATTTGTTGTAAAATCAAACAGTTCCGAAGGTATTATTGTTAAATTATTGATATGTAAAAATAATATATTTAATTTTATTAAATCTTTAAATAAATTTTCATCTAATTTTCTAATCTTATTAAAACTTAAATTAAGTTCAAATAATTTAGTTAAATTAGAAAATAAATTCGGTGGCAATTCTTCCAAAGAACTATTCATCAAAGTAATTCCAGTTAAATTAAAATTTTTTGAAAATAATTCTTCCGGTAAAGTTTGCAATTTATTGTTACCTAAATTAACATATTGTAATTTTTGTTGATTTTCAAATAATCCATTTGGTAATACATATAAATTGTTTTTTGATAAAGTTATTAAACTCAAATTAGTTAAATCATTAAAAATATTCATATCCAAAGAATTTATTTCATTGTTATATATAGTAAGTGTCGTTAAATTTTTTAAATTTTTAAATGCGTCTNTATTCATATCCAAAGAATTTATTTCATTGTTATATATAGTAAGTGTCGTTAAATTTTTTAAATTTTCAAATGCGTCTCTCTCTATAATTTTTATTTTGCATGATCGTATTAAAAGTTTATTTAATTGTTGATAGAGTTTAAAAGCATTATTTGGAATTATTTCCAAATTTTGATGGTCTATGGCAAAATATGTAATATTTTTATCAAAATTTTGAGGAATATTTGTTAAATTTAATTCTTTATTACACACACAACCATTATTGAAATTATGTTTTTTACATATTCCGCAATTTAAAGAAATAACTGAAGCGGAAAATAATAATAATAGTAATAATTTGAGGTATAAATACATAGCTAATTAAGTACTACAGTTGGCAACACTACAAATTTTCTAAAAAACAAAAAAAGATCATGATTCATTTATGGTTATGTTTATATATTTCAAACGATTTATAAAAATTTTTACTTACTTTAATTTTATTGTTGATTTAATGATTTATTTTATATTTACAAGTAAATTTATATCTTGATTTTAAATAAAATATTTTACATTTTGTCAAAGCACTTGAAAACCAATGATAATAAAATATTTATAGAATACCAACATAATAAAATAAAAATAATATAAGTATTTATCAAGAAACTTCATCTTCAAACAATGAATTTAAANAAATTTATTTGTATCATTTTGGGAAAAACAAATTTTTAAAGTTTTAATTTGTTTTTGGATTGATGATATTCAATTATTTACGTATAATCCTTTTATAAATGATTTTAGTATTGATGTATTTAAAACCAAAAATTCGTTAGAAATTTTTAAAAATAAAGTTATAAATATGCATGGATCACCGATAAAATTATGTTTTATTGATTTGGTTTTTGATTATCGTCTTGTAAAAACGATAAAAAATGGTAAAACAGTTTTATACGGCTTTGATGGTGTTTTTTACGATATAATATCGCAAACTTTGAACGCAACTTTAGATATTCAGTATGTTTCTAAAGATTTTGAAGTTGATATGGTTAATAATGTGGACCCAGGCCTTTCGTTCACAGCATATATGCAAGTTTTAGCAGATATGTATGATTATGATGGATTATTTAATGCGTTTAATACTTTAGAAGATTCTGAAATGGATTTTGTTATATTGTATGTTAAAAATGATGTACATATTGTTGTTCCAAAGGCGAAGATGATTCCGAGATATTTGTATATTTTTTTAATTATTCGTTCACATGTTTTATGGTTGATTTTTTTAAATTTCTTTCTTATGACGGTTGTTATGGCTTGTCGAGAGAAATTTGTTTTAGGGAAGTTTAATGTTATTAGAGTTTTTCTTGATATTTTTAGGTAAGTTATTTGTTTATATTTATTAATCAATCACACGTTCATATAAAGTATAATTAAAACTCTTGAAAAAATTCGTTCGGATATCTGGGGCGGAGGAGTTTTTGAAAATTTTTTATACACATATTTATTGATAAATGGAAATAAATATTGATTAAAATTTAAAAAACAATTAAGCATGAAGGAGTTTACGTATAATGGAAGCACTTAGAAAATTCATTTAGATAGATGAGGCGGAGGAGTCCTTGCACAATTTTTTATACACGTATTATTTATTAATTAAATATATTAATATTTTTCAATGATTATAATTGTGAATAAAGCTTTAAAAATTGGGTGAAGTACTTTACGTATAATTAAAACATTTGCGAAATTCTGTCGGATAGGAAGGGCGAAGGAGTCCTTGTACTGTTTAGTACAATATTTTTTACATTACAAAGTAAATTTTAATGTAAAACAAGTACTATTTTTTTAGAATGTTCTTAGGCGAATCAGCGCCATCAAGATCTTACACAAACCGTTTATTAATATCAGTTTGGATTCTAAAAAGTATAATAATAACAACATTATTTCAAAGTTTATTAATGAGCGCCTTAATAAAACCAAAATACTATCCAGACATTGATACATTATCCGATTTTTTAACAACTGATTTAGATGTATACGTCGATGAACCAGAAATGAAAGTTTTAAAAAATATCTATAAAGATAATAAAAATTTTACTAAACGTTTTAAAAATTTATCAATTACAAAAGTAACGTACGGAACTGATATACAATGGATTAATGATTATATGTAAGTGAGGAATTTTTATGTATCTTTATGTTTCTGTTATCCTGATATCTATGCTATGTCACGCCATGTTATGTAAACTCTGAAGCCACCTTAAATGTTATGCTATGCGCTATGTTATGCCCAAAGCATTGCGCTTATAAAAAATTTAAATTAATTCTAGCGATGATAGCGCAGTTGTTGTTTTTGAAGAAGCATTACGACAAGGAGATGATCAAGAAACTAATTACCATGTAATTAAAGAAAGCCCTTTACCATCTAACTTAGGATACGCATTTCGGAGAGAGAAAAATTATTATTACGAAATACGCGATATTGCACTTCACATGCAAGAAGCAGGCTTACATATTTATTGGCAAAGATTTAATTACGGATTGAAATTTTTAGATAATTCTCATAAAAATAAATCGATGATTATTTCAAATAATGATGTTAACCCTAAATTAAAATTAGAACACTTAGAAGGTGCTTTTTATGTATTAATTTGCGGTTATATCTTAGCTTTTATTATTTATTGTATGGAATGTTTAATATTTATTAAAAGTAATAAATAAAATTTTAAATATTCAAATCCACCTGCATATAATAAATATAATATTAATTTAATTAATCTGCGTGAAAAGCTAATAAATAACATTATGTATTTAATATATAAATTTAAAAATACAAATTATATTTATAGGAATTTTTGTATTAAACAAGTGGGAACACTGATTATATTTCATTTCTCCTTTCCCTAATAGTAGCATGTGGCAAACTGGCTGATGCAATCGAATTCATATAAATAAATTTACTTTATCCGGTTATATTTCGCGTTTTAGCGTCTATATTTTTGTGTATTTGTGAATAATATTTATATATCTTATTATAAAATACAACAATGACGGAAGAAGACGCTGTAAGTACCATATATTTAAACTTCAAATTGACATTTAAGTAAGGTTACTTTAAATTAATATTTTAAACGTATATTTCCTATTAATTTATACGATTTAACTGTTAATTATTAGTTTACATACTAGTTTTACAATTAATAATATAATTATTTAAATATTTAAAAACAAAATTAATTTCTAACCAATATTTTGAGTAATATTGTAAGATGTACCAGATGGTTTTTATTTTATAATTATTAATTAATTTAAATCGTTGTCGGGGCTTTTATTGTATGCGTAAAATATTCGTAGATTTTTGATCCGTCTTTAAAAAAAAAGAAGAAGAAAAAGAAGACCACATT
The DNA here is from genome assembly GCA_002278615.1 of Pogonus chalceus. Lineage (NCBI taxonomy): Eukaryota > Metazoa > Arthropoda > Insecta > Coleoptera > Carabidae > Pogonus > Pogonus chalceus. The sequence goes on along the minus strand of CM008230.1, from coordinate 17,706,329 downwards.
TGATTTAGATGCGGCATTAGCAGATTCAAATCCCGAATCAAATGAGAATAATATTGCCGAATCTGAGAATAAAGATGACGCAGAACAAGATGATAATAATATCGATTTGGATTTGGAAAGTTTCGGGAAAAAGAAAAAGAAAAAAAAGAAGCCTTTTAATATGGAAGAATTAGATGGAGCTCTTCCAGATGCAAAGGAAGAACAGGTTGTTGAAACTAGTACTGTACAAGATGAAACAGGCAAAGATGATACATTTGATTTGGATATGGACTTTAGTAAAACAAAAAAGAAAAGGAAGAAGAAAAAGGATTTAGATGAAATTATGGCTGAAACTGATGATAAACAGGATGATAAGGAAAATGGTAAATATTTATTTATGTTATTTTTAAAAGTGCATCTTTTATTTTATAAATTGTAAGTTAAAATTTATAAAAATTAGTTGATTTATAAATATTATTTAAAATACATGCTGCACTGAAGTTGAAAGAATTATGGAGCCTGGTAAATATAAATGAATCTCTGAAATTCACATAATAAAAATAATTTCATATAAAAAATTCTGTTAAACCTTCTTTTATTCTAGTAGAAGATACCTCAACAACCTGGTCAGGTTCAGATCGAGATTATACATACGATGAATTATTAACGCGTGTATTTGAGATTATGAAAGATAAAAATCCTGATATGGTTGCTGGTAAAAAACAAAAGTTTGTCATGCGACCTCCACAAGTAGTCCGTATTGGAACAAAGAAAACATCATTTGCTAATTTTACAGAAATTTGTAAAACATTACATAGGCAACCTAAACATTTGTTAGACTTTTTGTTAGCTGAATTGGGTACTAGTGGGTCTGTAGATGGTAATAGTCAACTTATTATCAAAGGAAGATTCCAACAGAAGCAGATAGAAAACGTATTAAGAAGGTATATATCTTTCCCGGGTCTAGTCTATATATTCTAAGGTTATTTACATGCGCTGTAGTTTATTTTAAAACTTATGCGCATGTTGAAGCTGTTAGATAAACGCAGAAGATTCATTTTAACGTTCTGCGCATATTGAAAACAAATGAAACTGTCAAATAAACGCAGAAGATATTTTTAAACCTTCTGCGCATTTGTGAATTGAATTAATTTTAAAATTACAGATACATTAAAGAATATGTAACGTGTCATACGTGTCGTTCCCCTGATACTATTTTACAAAAGGACACTAGGTTATTCTTCTTACAATGTGAAACATGCGGTTCTAGATGTTCTGTAGCTAGCATCAAATCTGGTTTCCAGGTATGTGATATCTTAAAATTAACTTTCTCTTGCCGTGAACTAGTTTATTTAAAAATCATGGCCATATTTGATTGTAATTTTATTTCTAGGCTGTAACAGGAAAACGTGCAGCGATTCGTGCAAAAACTGCATAACGTTTTTAGTAACATCAAACGATTGTGCTTATCACTTTATTTTTCTTCATTTTCACTGAATGAAATTTTTGGTACGATGAAAAAATATTATTTACAATTTTAGTAATTTATAAAATACATTTTTAGAATTGTTATAGAAACATATTTTGTTTTTGTGAACCTTTCCTAATATTAAATTCATATATTATTAAAATAACAAATCGCAAATATATTGTGCTCGTGTTTTTCTTTTATTTTTTTCTGGTATGTGACGTATTGTATTCGACATAATAAATTAATATACATTATAAAATTGTTTATATTTCTTAAGGGTTTATTTTATTAATCATTACCTTTTATTATTACATTTCGGGGTTTAAAAAAAAAAAAAATTCGACAATATTTTAACAATTTATTAACATGATGTAAAGTTTTATAAATATTAATAAATACATTATTTTTTTTAAAGTAATACCTAATAACATATTTTTGTACAAAATAATAGAAAATTCACAATTTAAATTAATGAGTTACGCTATTTCTTTTGTTATTGCACTAATATCAAATTGCCCAATAATTTGAAATAAACTTAAAACAATTTTTAATAAAAATATTTTTAAATTACTGTACCTGTAAAAATAAAAACAAAATTAATATAATTAATTATAATTGATTTATAAATATTTACCATAATTTAATTTCAAAATGAACCCTTTGTGATAAACTCGTAACTTTTTTTTTGAAACTTTTTCCTTTCATATCAAATCTTCCTTCACTAGCAACTCGAGCTAAACTTGTAAATCGGTTAATAGGATCGCCATGACTTCTTGCAATCGATCTTACAGTATTTAAATTTCTGAAATATTTTTTTATGTAATTATTTTTTTAGGTTATATTATAAAATGTGTTTTACCTTATAACTAGTAGCATAGACCTTGGCATATTTCTTAACGCTATTATAATTTTATCAAATCGCTCCTGAGCCATTTTTTGCATATATTTTAATTCTTTGTTTGATAATTTTGTACTAAATGGAACTCCTGTTTTTATCGGTCTTTGGGTTAAAATTTCTGCGAATATTTCGTAATCTTCAACACCTAATATATTAGCGTATTTTTTCATAGATTTGCGGTCATTTAATACAATTGAATTCCAAAAACTACATAAGGCAACTCTGTGTTGACTTGGTAAATAATTATACAAACCATGATCTAATAAAACTATTTGAATTTTATTTTCTTCATCCTTTCGGACTAGAACTGTAATAAATTATTTAATATATTAATTGATTAATTTAAAAATAGATAGGTACCATTTCCAGGGTGAGGATCAGCGTGTATAAACCCGGTATGAAATATTTGTTCTCCAAACGCTCGAAATAATTTTTTATCTATATCCGCGAAAGAATATCCTAATTTTTTTAACGTTTCTATTTCGCTTACTTTTATTCCATCGATAAATTCTAATGTAAGTACTCTCTAAAAAAACTTTAATTAATATTAAATTTTAATTAAAAATTAAAATAATTACCGTACTGCTATGTTCCCAATATATTTTCGGAACATATACGAATTTTAAATGTTTTAAATCATTGCTACATCTTTCAGCATTTTTTCCTTCAATATTAAAATTTAATTCTTGTCGTAACGTGTCTTTCATATCTTCTAACACCCATGTGAAATTAAATTTCGGATGCATGAAACAAATTATTTTTAACAATAATTCTATTGTTGCTATATCTGAATTAAAACGTTTTTGTAAATCTTTATATTGTACTTTAACTGCAACTTGTTGACCGTCTTTTGTTTTTGCTTTAAAAACCTTTAAAATTATAACAATTGAATATCTGTTGCGAGGCATTTGTTTTTTTTTTTTAATATACCTGCGCTAAACTTGCTGCTGCAATAGGATTAAGATCAAATTCATCAAAAATATCAGTTGGTAATTTACCAAAATCTTCTTGAAATAAATCAGTTACTTCATTTTCAGTTCTAGGTAAACATTTATCATGTAATACTTGTAACTTATCTAAATATTCTTTGGGTAAAATATGATTTAAAGCAACTAAACCTTGTCCCATTTTAATATAAAGTCCGCCGTTTTTTAAACAACCATTTAAAATACGCTCGGCAGCGCGTTCATGTATACGACTCATTTGTATTTCATAATTAGGAAGATCTTCATTTAATCCCAACATTGAGATGAAATAATCGCATGAAATTAATGTTCCTACATACATGGACCTATAAATATACATGTATGTATGTATATATGTATGTGGGTTGTTATACTGGTTGAATGCTTACCGAAGAAATCTTCCGTAAGATTCAACTTGGGATTTAATTTCATTTTTTTCTACTGTATCTAATGTATATGTATAAACTACGGATCCAGCTAACAGGCCAAAACTTGTACATTTTTTTATGTTTCTTTTTATTGGATTATTTAAGTGAGTATGTGCACCCCTGAGAATAAATCTTTGGAAGATTTTATTTGTACTTTTAATCATTCTAAAACTAAATAATTGGAATGTATTAAATAGAAATTTTTAGATGCATAAATTTTAGATGTAGAGGGTTGGTAAGTGTAAGTATGGTTGTAGAACAACGCGCAAGCCGCGAGTTGTTAGCAGTGACAGCAACTTGACAGCAGTCAGCTGGGCTGTATGCCATCTTCGCCCGGACGAAGCTGTTCCCTTAAAATTTTGTCAACAAACACGAAAAATCGCCCACGAATTGACGTCTAACTCAAGGTAAGCACCAAATTTATAAATTAAACACAGCATTAAGGTCATTTGAAATGATTTAGCAACAAAACTAAATAAAAACCAGTCAGCTGATTGTCAAGGTTGATTTTATTTTGAAAATATTACGAATTTTTTACGATATACACCATATTTGTTTATTTATTATTGCGGTGGTCATGTTAGGATAGTTAAATCACTTACTTTAGTGATATGTGCAATAAAAATTAATCGTTTATATACGGTGTTTCTTTGTTCTTCGTTTGACAGTTGTTCAAAACAAGCGCACCATGGATCGATGAATTACAAACAGACGCGCAACTCCGGAACTGTTTTATAGATTACACTAGGATCGAGTTTTCGCTTCTTGTATTTCTCTCGTTTTAATAATAAGGACTTAATTAATGTTTCCGCTATATCTGGTTAATCTAGTCACCCGAGGAAACTGTATCTCTAACATTATAAGTTCAAAGTTGTTATAATTATTTGCTTGTAATATTATTCATTATTTATTTAATTATATCTGTATATATGTACAATTTATTTTAAACTTTAATTAATAAAAACCGCTAATTACGTATATTTATTTTACTTAGAAGTATTTCATTACAAATAAATTGTAATGAACAAGTTAATTTCATCTTTATCTTTCAAATTATTAATTCGTTGTGAAAACAAAGATAAACTTAACAGCTTTTCCGTTATCTATGAATTTCTTTGATTCACCGACAGAACCAAAGAGAAATTAAATTTTCTTTGCACATTATATATATATATAAATAATTTTTGAAAATTTGTTTAAATATAAATACAAAAAGTTAGAAACTCAAAAAATATCCACAAATCAAAAATATAACTTGAATTAAATTATTTTTTTAATTACTGTAGAGTTATCTTTTAAAATATTCCAAAAAAAAAAATCCATTATTGGTGTAACGCAACGTTAATTGATGACGTTGAGTATCCAAAAATGGTAGATTTAAGGCCCTATTTTTGGTTATAAGCCTTGAAAGTTTTGCATGAGAGAATATTAAAAAATAAGCAGTTTTCTTGACGGAATTAATTAATATAATTTTTATCAATGGTTAAATAATAAGTAACGAAGAAATAAAATAGGTATTGGTACGCCTATGATTACCTGGTCGTATGACCAATTTGATAACCATCATGGTAATAATTTAATGATAATGACAATGTTGTCACGCACTTGTATATAAGCAAAAGTAGCGACTAGGGCCAGTGTGTCAGTGCTCCGTTAGCGCTAAGCACTAAGCTCTTTGTTTGATTGTCGTGTCTCGTACTGAACCATTATTTCATTGCGTTTAAAAATGAAAATATATTCTTTACATATAATGCATGGATGCATTTGTATGTTGCATGTGTATTTATCATATTTAAATTGTTTTTATGTACAACTTTCCTAATAACTAGAAAATCATTTTATGTATGTCGATGAAATATTATTTTTACTTAGCGATTTTATTATATTATTTTGCAGTCCTTCTAGAACTCTTCATAAAGCTTCAGTTACATGCTTATTATTTTACGACAGTTTTTGATTTATTGATTTCCGATTTAAAGTATCAACGCTATCGGTTTCCGCCATTTGCCGTAATTGAAAAATTAAATAAACTTCGTTTAAAATACTATTTTATTTTTAAAGATACGTCTAAAACTTATTTTTTAATAAATATAAATGTATTTAATCTATTTAAAAAATTAAATAAAGCAAGTAGGCATAGTTCCGAAAACCTTCAATTGTTTTAATAATAAAACACTACGTTTAAAGTTTTCTAAATCGTCCAAAATAAAATTAATTTATGTGTTTTGGTTTTTATATTTCAAGACCTTGAATAAAAAATTATTATTCAAATTCAAAAAAAAGTTCGATTTAACTTGTGATAATTTTTTTTTTTTAAATATATGATAAATATTTTCAGTAGTAATTTACATATTTTTGTGAAACCCACATTATTTTTTTGAAATATCCAAAAACAGTACCGTTTTTTTTTAAAATTGCTTATATAACATATAATTTTTTTTTTATTTACAAAACAGCAGCAGTGTTAATATAAATAAATAAAGATAAGATTATAAATAAGTTGCATTTAAAAAATAATTAAAATAAAAAAATTCCATTAGTATTTTATTTACATAGCTTATAATAACATTATTAATAATGCTTTGAATACCTTTCGAAAATCAATTAAAAAAATATAAATCAAATAATAAAATTACATTATTTATAATAACGCAATTTAACCTAACTTTTCAATAATAATATTAATTTGTTATGAATATGATAATATACATAGTTTACTTATTGCTAAATAGTCATATAACATGTTAAACATATTTATAGAAATTACTTACAATGTTTTCATGTTTTTCACATAAGACAGCTGACTGCTGAACTTGCAAGAACTTGTTCACGTATTTTTTTTTCGAAAATCTTCAACAGATGGCGACTATGTACCNTCTAGCTGGTGTATTTATAAATATTGTTAACTACATGATTAAATGCATGTAATTTGATTCAGAAATAGCATTTTTTAACTTTCTTTATTGCATATACATATATAATTTTACTATTTTTTAGTATAATATATCCATTATTGTTACTATACAACATTTAAAAATGATGTTGTGTATTCAAAGATGGTAGATATAAGGTCCTTTACTTCGTAAAATAGTAATGGAACTTAAACTGAATTAAATTTCATATATTTACATTAATATATAGTTGGTAATATTGTTAATTTGACAAATAATTCCACTAACACCATAAAAAAAATGAAATATGAAATGAAATTTATTTTCGAAATCGTTAATGTATAAAATTACTATTTATTTAAACAGCGTGTGATAAATAATTTCCTTTTTTGAAAAGGTCACGAAAACCAGAGTTCAAGTTCATCCTCTACCCGCGCACGAGAAAACCTGGTTTAAAAAGTATGTCATATAAAAAAATAAGACTGCAATTTTCTCTAAACGAAGCGAAACTTCGAAATTTATATTTTGATTAAATTGATTTATTATTTATTGCAGTGACGTTTCTGTTATTTAATTATTATAGATTAGAATTTGATTTATTTATTTAGATTTTATCATGTTTTAATAAATATATATTTTATGATTGTGAAACTTTTTATTAGATTTAAAACTATATGTTGTAAATTAGAATCGAAACAAAATTTTTATCATTTCATAAAGCATGTATGACGTCACAAATGCTTATTTACTAAAAGGTCGACATCGATTTTAGCGACAAAAATATTATTATCGATACAAAAATAATTATTTGAGGTAAAAATTTGACATTTGGATTTTCGTAGAATAAAAACTAATGACCCAGTTTGATGAAAAATTGGATTGAAGATATTTTTATATATATAAAAAATATATTAATAGAATTTGAACTAAATATTGTATCAGATTCTAATTGGTATTGTAAATATTTTGGCAAAATCTACAAACAAAATATTGAAAGTCAAATAGAGAAGAATAATTTTGGCATTAAGTCAATTGGCTTTTCTTTTTACATTATCAACCTACAGTTTTATGCCATATTGTAATGATCTATGTAAAACAACTTTTAAAAAGGTTAATACTATTTACATTATTCTGTATCATGATTTAATGATCTAAAGTTTATGCCAAAAAATGATTTAACAATTACATTGTTGTTTATTTTTAGTTTTCTAATATTTATTTTTTTAAATTATAGTTATTATTGTTTTGTTAGTTGGTAACAATGTTATTTGACAATTATTCAAGAAATAATTGAATAAATTTAAGTATTCTTCCATTTCTAATTAACATAATGTTAATATATGAGTAATGCATTTAATTTTTTTTTATTTGCATATTTTAATAATAAATTTCGGCGAATAAAATCATTGTTCACATCCTAAACTAGTTAAAATTGCATTAAGTTCATTTAAAACGCAGTTGTCAGGTGAAATCGGTTCGAACGAATATTTCGAGGACAGCTTTTCAAGTACAGATCTTAAACGATATGTACTTATTTTATTGTGCACTTATATACACGTGTCGTAGTGTTGAAATTTGTATGACGCATATAATTTGACGTTAAATCTATTATAATGCATTTTACAATATGCAGTACGGCTATGTGTTGTCTAGTAATGTTTGCAGATTAAATTTGGCATTGAAATATTGTATTAGAAAATTTAATTTTTGAACCGTGACTAGCCCAAATAATTACGTTTGTATTATATCATTTTAATTAAATATTCTTGTCAGATATTAACTTAGGAGGGGCACAATTGCGATTGTTTTGCATTTTTATTTATTTAATAAGGAAACTACGTTTTGACATAATTTTTTACTCGTATAAAAGAGTCATTGTACTTTGTAATATTTATTTCTATATTGCAATTATCTTTCATATAATAACTTGAAAATAGTCAGAAATGTGGGGCGGAGGAGTCTTTTGATGTCGGAAGTGTACATTACAATTGTATAATTTCGATTATAATACAATTTTAAATAATTATAGATTGAATTAATAATAAGCGAAATTATTTGAATACTAACAGAAGTAATTGACAATAATTATATGTATTTTTATTTTAATACGTTGGTAACACTAATATTTGACAATTATTTTATTTTAACGAAAATTTAGAAACATTTTTTGTTCTATAATTTGGAACATTGCAATTTTTATAATTATTATCTGTGTCTGTCTATTTGTCTGCACTTTTGTTTTGATTCGGTGCAAAATCTATCGACGCAAATTATATCAAAGTTGAATTGGTTTATTTTATAATCTCCTAGGATTAATTTCTAATATATGTGATTAACTAAAAATATATATGTATGTAAATAATTATGATAAGAAAAAAAAAAAAAAGTATCTGCTTTAATTTTATGTTCGAAAAAATATATTCGCAGCTATAATATTTGTTGTTTATGTTTCATCTGACACTAGTACGGACCTGTTAGTGTATTGTTACCTGTTGCAGGTAGTAACCTGTACGAAACATCCAACTTTTTTTCTTTTTATCTAAAGAAATGTGTCAAAATGAATAATTTATCTTTGTTAGCAATCTGTCTGGCAAAAAGTGTGCAAAATGCCTGATAGTTAAATGTGTCCCAGTTGTAAAATAAATTGATTTTTTTCTTTTTAGTTTTTAAAAAGATCAAGAAATTAGTATACATACAATTTTTTTTGGATTTATTACAATATTGCATGTAAAGTTTCGTTGACAGGTTACGGATGGTAATTTACAAATAAAGGAAGAGATAAAATATTAATAAATCTTTATTTTTTCGTATGTTGTAATTAAAATATTATTAGCATTTTTATTAAATTTGTATGTAATTTAGTAATTAATATTTTTCTAACTAGTTTTTTTTTTATTTTCAAGGCAAGTGATGAAATAAATTTAATTCGTCGATTATTTAGTATTAAACACGTTTTAAAATTAATTAAATCTAACCTATATTACATTAAAACTCAATTACTAATTAATGATCAAAATTAATCTTAGAACAGCAATATATGTATTTAGTTTCAAGCTGGGGGCGGAGGAGTCCTTCATATTTATTTAATTAAAATGATTCAACAAATAATAAATAAAATAAGTTTTTTATTCAAAATAAATCAGCTTATACAAAAATGTTTTTAAAGAGAATTTTGATAATTAAAAGCTCAACTAGGGAACGGAGGAGTCCTCTCATATTTGTTTAATTAAATGAATTATTCGTTTAGGTTATAATCCAAAAATTATTAATTTTTTTAGTTAAAGAAATCATTTCATCCTAAAAATGTATTAACTGGAATCAGAGTCTTAAGAACGGGGTGGAGGAGTCCAAACCAGTTATAAATATGGTTCTCGTATTTGTTTAAATTATCTTTCTTAAGAAAATAACACTTAAAAAATTAATTTATTTATAGAAGGGTCTTTATATAATTTTAAAAATCATAAATGTAAGATAAAAAATTGAGACGAAGTTGGAAAGGTGGGGCGGAGGAGTCCTTTGGAATTGATATGGTGGGTGCGCAGGAGTTCTTTGAAAATGAAAAGTTGGGACGAAAAAAAAAGGACAAAAGAATCTATTAAAATTTTATCATTTGGATTCACATAAAATTAATATATTTTTGTAAAAATTTTAGGAAGAGATATAAATGAAATTACATAATATATTTACAATTTAAAATAATAAAAATAAAAAAATTAATTAAAGTACTAAAGTTTGAACCAATAATTAGCGAAATTCCTTGAATCTTATCAGAAATAAATGAGCATTATCAATGTGTGTCATAGAAAAATCTACAAAAATTATGTCTAGTAATTTAAATTAACAATTTGTTTTTATTTTCACATTTTGCACTTGAACTCCAATAACCTTCAGCGAAATTATTTATTTATTAATTAATGAAATTATTTTGTTCCAGTTGTTGCAATTAATCGCGGAATTATATATTATATCAAACCTGGTAAGTTTCCTTTTAAGGATTTTATAAATAAGTCAATTATTATATATATTTCATTGTTGCTAACTACAATAATTGTAAGACTGTTTTATTTATGTACATATATGTGCACGTGTGTGTGTGTGTGTGTGTGTGTTTATTATATTATCGTATGTGTTAGAACAAAAACTATAGCCTTGTACTATGTATACATATGATTTCATTATTTTAAAATTTTTACTTTATTTTATTGTATAAAAGTGGAACTAGATTGTGCTTTTTTGTTATTGTTTCTTGTTTCTAGAATGTTTATTGAAATGTCATATTATTTATTTAATTATTAGTTCATCCTTTATATTTGGCATTTAATATTTGTTCTAGTTGCTAAATTTTAAGACAGGTTTTTTAACGACTCTTATGAGTCATGCCATTGTTTTAAATATTCATAAAAAGTATAATTAATTTTTTTATTTTAAATATTTAATTGAGAAAAATTAATTATAATATGTATTATAATCTTTATATTACTCTATTTAGCGGACTCCTCTGCCCCTCCTTATTTACAGTCTATTTGTTTTGGTTTTTGTTTACATATTTATTGAATTTTGTGTTATAGTTTTAAATGATAGACTCCGTCGCCCCACCACTACAGCTTATATTGAAGAAGCTGTTTTGTTTGCTTTTCGATTTAAAAATTATTAATAAATGCCTTCTTATTTTTATTATATATTTTAAAGACTAGTTTATATAAAAGTTTAGAAATGTATTGAATTTTGTGTTATAATTTTAAATAACGGACTCCTCCGCCCCACTATTATGAGCTACATGGAATAAACTGTTTGAAATATTTTTTTAAATACTTATTAATGAGTTTCCTTAGGGTCACCTATTCTCCAGTTTTAGTCCGGAGACTCCAGAAAAATTAAGTTTTCTTCGTACTCCAGTTTACATAATATAATCTCCAGATTTTTCATATTTTGTGAAAAATTATTACTAGCTATTGTAATTTGTTCTTAGTACTAATACATAATATCAAACACCGTAATAACCATCCAATACAAAAAATCATGGATCTCCAAACTTATTCGAATGATCTC
>CM008230.1:17679257-17693080 GCA_002278615.1 Pogonus chalceus | reverse complement strand
AGAATCTTCTGTAATTCTTTTATTATAAGTAATCTCTTGGAAATAAAGGAAGATGGGAAGGTGAGGCGGAGGAGTCCACCGAACCAAAAAAGGGAATGAAGTGTTTTTTTTTTATTTGTTACTATTTCTTATTATTATAATAAGTTAAATAAAAAATCAATATCTGCTGTTTTATATATTTGACTAACTGAATATTATCTGCTAATGAATCTACGGTTGTGAGTAGTGGGGCGGAGGAGTTTTTAAACAATCGATTAATTGAATTTTAAGTTATTAAATAAATAAAAAATTGAGTAATTACTTATTTTCTTTATTAACTGAAAATTATCTACTTAGGTATCTATTAATAATTTGAATAGCGGGACGGAGGAATCCTTAAACAATCGATGAATCGCTAAATAAATCAAATAAGCAGAAATTTTCCATATTTAATATAAACCAGTGAGTAAACATAAGTTGTAAGATAGGAGCGGCGGAGGAGTCCTGAAACAATTTATTACTTACCTTATAAAGTATTAAGTAAACGCGTATAAATAAAAATTATTTTTTGAGTAGGCGGTGAATAAACAAGTGACACGTGTAACATCACAATTATATTTACCAATTGTTTTTCATGCAAATGACAGGACAATAACGCTTGAAGTTCATCGGATGTTCAATTTATTAAAGAAATCTTCCAATGTTTCTATTTCTGTAATTTTTTTATAGAAATTTTCTAAATTAAAAACAACTTAAGATATGTAGGGTCAGTTTTCTTAGAAATATTTACTTTTTTTTCTTTTCGGTTGTTTATTTTTACAAGCGGAAAGATTTAACGATTGTAGTACCCCTTTTATTTTCTGGTTCACGAGGTAGGGTCCAATTTTTTGAGCAGGTATATTTATGCATGTGTATGTATAAATTTGCATTTTGAAATATATGCGTAATATTTCTTTGTTTTCCATATCTAAATCGGAAATCCTGTTATTTTATTTATTAGACAATAGTTTTTCTATTGTATAATTTCGCGAAATTTATAAAATAAATTCATTATCTTTTATTAATTATTATAATTTGTGGTTTATGGACTGTTATAATTCTTACTGATTGTTTATTTATCAATTATTGTATTTAAATGAGAAATTTTGCGTAGAAAGTAATATTTTATTGCATATAAATGTAGATAATACATTTTTAATATAAATACAAAAGCTTGCTTATCGTAGACGTCGTAAAACTGGGGCAGAGGAGTCCACTTACACATAATATAAATATTTTGAACGTATCCATTATTTTTAATATCCAAAATTTGAATTACAGATTCTAAATTTGTCTAATAATTGTTTTGAACATTTAGAGTTGTCTTAATGGGGCGGAGTCCATCATTAATTTATAAAACTAGAAAAAGTAAAAAAAAAAAAAATTAATAACCAATGCAACGTTAATAAATTAAGTTCAGCTCATAATCTGAAGAAATAAAAAAGAAATGAATTATGATTTTTTAGGAGTCGTCAAAGTGAGGCGGAGGAGTCCACCGATAGCTATAAAGCATTATTTTTTGTTTATTGAATTTTATTGTGTATAATATTGCGAATTTATTAAATGAAACAATAAATTAATTATGTTTTAATTAAATATGATTCATGGAACAATAAATCATAAAAAAATATTGTTAATACATTATTTAAATTTTAAATTTAATGGAATTATCAAGTACGTTATGATTAGATATAATTTAGTCACAATTTTTAATATTTAAAAACTTCATTTATTTAAATTTGTAAGGTTATATTTATATATAATAGTATTTCGGAATGATGCAACGTCTGTTTAATCTGCAAAATTTATATTTGAAATAATACTTCACATTAAAAATAGTCTAAGTGCTATAACCTTCAAAAATTTGGCAAGTGTAGTAAAATTTTAATTTCCGCGTGTAATATATTACAAAATAAACAAATTTATGTAATACATATACAATTTATACAACAAAAATTAACTGTGTAACCTAAATTTATTATAATAAGAAAGAATATCTAACAAAAGTTATTGCGCGTGGCCTGGTGCCACTTCGTCTGTGTGTTGTGCGCAACGCGTACTTAAAACATGTAAAAACACGTTAGTGTGCGTAAGTTTTGTTTCTATCGTGTCAAAACAAGATTGTTATCACGCGAAATACGAAAAGATTTTTGCAAATATGCGAAGCATCATCGCTGTATGTGTGTGCGTTTGTTTTTATCAAACGCCATGCGCCTTTAGAACGTTGTTAGTTTAGTTTCATTTACGCATTCAAACAAAATAGACGTATTCAAACTTAACAAGAATAAACAAGTGTATTCATTAAAGGCTGTGCAAATTTTATTAAGTATTTATTAAGACTGTCTTATTTACTGCAACAAAGTTCCTTGGATTTATTATTTACAGGTAATTACATATTTTATTTTATTAATTAATTTATAACTCTCGCGCAATTTTCACAGAAATATATATGCGCATACCATGAAAATGTCATGCTTTTGTTTATGTTCGTGAATTGTGACGTCACTTTTTCGTACTTATTTTGTTTTATTTTTTATTTATATTCAATACGTAATTAAGGTTGAAGGAAAATATTTTTTATTTTGTTTGTTTTATACGTAAATTAAAAATAATATTTTGTGCTTTGACTGTTAAGTAAATAATAAATGTATATTATGATCAAGAAGGCGTAATAAATGCGTTATTATTTGTTATGCTTTGTCTAGTAAAGGTAACATCTAAGGTTTTGTTTTGATTATTTATGTTACACGTGGAATTATTTATTTACAATGATTTTTTTTTTTTCTGTTTTCAAGTTCAAGTTGAGTACAGATAATAATTAACACGTGTAGTTCGGTGTTTAATTATTGTTAATTGATAAACACACGTAAAATAATTTATTTGTTGTCAAATCAAATAAATAAACTTGAGTACGAACAACGTAAAATTATCAGCGTTATTATCAACAGGCGAAAAAAATTGCATCATAAAACTTTCTGTTGTTTACGTTGTTAATTTTTTTTTGTGTTTTAAATAAACAAATATTTTATTACATCATTATTTTATATTTTCTAATAATTTCGTGTTTTCTGGTTTTATATTTTCGTTGGTTTTATCTTAATGATAATGGCTTGAAGGTACAATTTGTGTCGTACAAAATACTCCGGATATAAAGGAGAGCAAAAAAAAAACTGATTGTTGAGAAGCTTCCTCTTCTACTTTCTAATTTATTTGATGACTGTCATTTCCAAAAAGGCTGATACTTGCTTCAGTTTTGTTTTATATTAATTCTGAAATAAAAGGTTTTCTTTTTATTTATCGTTTGATATTTGTAAAAAGGAAGTTTTATTAGTAGAGCGGAGAAGTACATTTATTTTTTTTTTCTAAATTGATTAATCAAATTTAATATATCTATTTTTAAATTAAGAACGGTGATAAATTCTTCGATTAAATTTGTTTCATTCACAAAAGTGGGGCGGAGGAGTTTTACTCACAAGTTTAGTAAATTTAATATTTTTACAACAACTTAATAAAAGATAATACTACTCAGAAATACAAATAATTTTAGATATAATTAATAAATTATACGATTTAGTTAAAATTTATTTCATTCGGATATGTGGGACGGAGGAGTCCATACATATCATATTTATTTATATAATAAGATTCAGTATTTATAACGGTAACAATTTTATCAAAGCTAAAAATGATAATTTTAAATTCACTTTAAAAAAGAAATAGAGACGTCCATGCAATGTAATTTCAAAAATGGGGCGGAGGAGTCCATACTATTTATTTACATATATAATAAAATACTCGTAATAATTATTTATATAATTAAATTTAATATTTATGTTATAAAAATTGCAAAGTTAATGTTAGGTAATAAATGCATTTAATTATTAAACATGGGTTTGGTTTGGTTAATGACATTTCTAAGAATTGTAAAGTGGGGCGATGGATTCCATTAATATTTACTTTATTTAATAATTGCAACATTAATAAATAAATAATTACGAATTGTGGGTTTGGTTTACGGTCATAAAACGGGGCGGAGGAGTCCGCTAATATTTAACCTACTAAAACAAATAGCATTATTTTGCTACGTACGCGTTTATTTATAAATATATTCTAGAATAATTATTTTTAAAATATTACACAATTAAAAAAACTTTCAAGATAATTATTAAATATGAATATAGATATACTAAAGTTAATGCACTTACAACAAAGAAGAAAATATATTATTACTGATAACCTTTCTGATAAGCTGCATATTAACAACAAAAAAATTAAAATTCAATTTAGAAATGAAGATAGGTGTTTTTATTTCGCGTCAATTTATATTCGAAGTCTAACCAAGACTTGGTTAAGTAAAAATTATATTTATTAATTTTTTTTTATCGGATTAGCCTTGACCTAAATTAAATATTTGATCATCAATAGAAATATAATATCCATTATTTTTCATTTTCAAATAAAAGTATTTATCTAATCAGCAGTTCCTATATAGTTAACCTTTCAAACGGACGAACTTAAAAATCATTATATTTTGATTTGAATTCCATTTTTTATAAAGTAAAATATTATTTATTGTTGTATCTTCTAAGGTCAACAACTTTAATAAAACTTCTCCAAATTTAAATCTTGTACAAGATACAATGTTATTAATAATAAAAGTTGATTTTTGAAGTTTGAACCGATTATAAATGAATAATTAAAGAAGATACGAAAAAATATGTGTAAAAAAAACTAGACACACCTTTAACAATCAAGACATACATGGAAAGAAAAAAAATTATGAATTCAAGGTTATGTGATTGTTAATAGAATAAATGAAGATAAGTTTATAATATGTTTTGTCTTTTCAAAGAAATTTATATACAGTTAAATGAATTTTTTATTTTAATTTGAATTTACGTCTAATGCAAGTAAATGTACAACCTACGCACAAGTGTTTTATTTATTAGTGCTTACATTGAAAAGCCAGTCTTTTTCTGCAACGTTCTTTTACAGTCTTTTAATTAGTCTTTTTTGTTATTTTTTCTACCTTTTGCTCATTTATTACATGTGTTTAATCAATTTTTAATTGAAATTTAACTGATTTTTTAAGCCCAGCTTCTTTTCCATATATATTACTGATTTATAATCAGTCTTTGATCTTTTTAACTGGTCTTTTAAACTAAGGTTTTAATCGTTCTTGTACGTACCATTTGCTGGTTCTTAAATGATTCATGTTTGGTCTTTAATCTTTTTCAATTGCAATTTAATCGGTCTCCTAAACTGAGATTTTAACCGGTCTTGAATCGATTTTTAACTGATATTTAATCGATTTTTTAAACCCAGTTTCTTTTCCATATTTATAGCTGATTTTTAACCGATTTATAATCAGTCTTTAATCTTTTTAATTGGTCTTTTAAACTAAGGTTTTAATCGTTCTTGTACGTACCATTTGCTTGTTCTTAAATGATTCATATTTGGTCTTTTAATCTTTTTCAACTACTATTTAATCGGTCTCCTAAACTAAGATTTTAACCGATTTTAATCGATTTTAACTGATATTTAACTGATTTTTTAAGCCAGCTTTTTTTCCATATTTATTGCCGTTTTTCAACCGATTTATAATCAGTCTTTAATCGTTTTAACTGGTCTTTTAAATTAAGATTTTAATCGTTCTTGTACATACCATTTGCTTGTTCTTAAATGATTCATATTTGGTCTTTAATCTATTTCAACTACTATGTAATAGGTCTCCTAAACTGAGATTTAAACCGATATATAATCGGTCTTTTAACAGCACTCAAATTGGTCTTTTACCTAAGCTTTTTATAGTTCTTATTTGTTCAATTTTTAACGTTATTTTTAAAACCGTTATTGCTTTTTTGTTGTTATTCTTATTTTTATTTATTTAATCGACTTTTAGAACCGGTCTTATTTGAATTATTTTTTCTTATTCAGTTCTTTTTTAACTTATAAAATATTAAATAAATATATAATACATCAAAATTTTATTGTAAAGTTATTGACCATGCAATTATTTCGGTATCTTGGAATAATAAAAAAAACTTTTTCAAAAAAGAATTGTAGTGCTGTTAAACATTTAATTCCACGAATAAAAAAAATTAGCAGAATTAAATCAAAATTGCCTTGCAAACAAAACACATTTAATAATAGAGTGAAATTATAAACTGAACTACACCGCATAAATTGTAAAGTAGAACATAGAATGGTCCATAGATTATTTACTCATTTTAATGACAACAAATGATCATACTCATTATAAATATGAAGAAAATTATATTTGATTCGTTGTGGTTATTATAAAAACAAAAATCATATCGATGTGGGGCATCCGTTGTTTTATAAATTATTATTAATTTTTCTTTTATTGTGTATTAAATAAATTATATATTTTATTTCTCATCTTGTGATACTTTTATTTATTATAAAATANACTTTAGTAAATATTTTAATTATTAAATATTATTGAAAATAACAATATTGCGTGTATATTTATTATTATTAAATAAATAATTCATATTTTTGCATCATTATATATTTATATTTGTGTTTTATTGTGGTTTTTATTTTCTTTAATATCTATTTATTATTCAATACAGTAGTTTTCTTGGCAGTAAATTATTTCTAAGCAAACGACATTTATTTATTAAATAAATTATATATTTTATTTCTCATCTTGTGATACTTTTATTTATTATAAAATAAATAAATTTAAGGTAAAGTAAAAAGGAATTAATAATATTAGCAAAAATCAAACTTGATAAATATACAATTTATCAGCAAAAGCTAATTATATACTAATTAATTTATCGAAGCATAAATCCAATTATAATTTCCAAACAGTTCAGGATTAATTTCAATCTGAAGGTTACTATTGATTTTTCTGAGCCTAACAGTAATTTCTGAACTCAATATGTATAATAAAATGAAATTGAAATAATGCTATTAAACTATGAATAATAGTTTAAATTTGCTATGCCTTACTGCGCAATAATTTTCAACAAATATGGACAAATCGTAAAAGTTAAGAATTTATCTGAAACATGTTCATGAAATAGAAAAAAAACATGCATTTGTTATTGTTATTAATATTATTTAATAAGTTTTCTTTATGAGTTAAATGTAAATATTTTGTCTTTATCGTTTCTGTGCGATATATTTTTATATTATTTTATTATATTAATAAATATTTCGATATTTATTATTATTAAATATAAATTTTATGTAAACATGTAAATAAATATTTTAAGAAAATTTATTTTTCTTTTTGACATATTTTGATAAATAATATTGTTTATTAATTAGGTAAATATTTTATCACAATAATAATAACAACAACCGAAAATACTTAGTTATTTACGAACGTTTAAAAATTGTTTTTTTAATAGATTTTTTCGTATGGACTCCTCCGCCCAACTTATAGATACTTCTATTAAGTATATGTTTATATAACTTAAATGAAATTCTTCCTAATCAATATAACAATTATAAGTACAATTTAATTTTAAAGAATTAATTGTACATTTTATATATTATGGACTCCTTTGTCCCATATTTACAGCTTTTAAAATAATTTTAATAATATAAAATATAAAATAAATCCTATTATGAATTTAAACAAAAAAATTAATAATTTTATTATTATATACATATTTATTAAATAAAAAATACAAACAAATCATACTAAAAAAAAATAAAAACATGTTTTAATAAATAATAAATATTTTAATATGGAAATACAACAATTCAAATAACAAAAATAAAGGGGAAACGTTTATTTATTTAGTGGTACATTATTATTAAAATCTTTAAATAAAAAGACCAGTTTTCCAGCCTTTTCAGTTCTTAATCGGTTTCTCAATGCACAAGTCCAAATGATAAAAAAAAAAAAACTCGCTTAACACAAGCTGAAGACGAAGTGGCACATAAAAGTGACTTTATAATTTTCGATATTATATCCTTATTTGGTCCTAAATCATCTCATGCAATCAAACTCTTATATATTTTTGAATAATAACTTTTACGCACTTAAAAAAATGATTAAAAAATTCTAATTTAATTCAAAAAAATCTGATTTAGTAATCACGATTTTTAACTACTCTGCATTTAACTATTATTAAAAATGTTTCTAAAAAGTAGTTTTTTTAATTAACTATGGACTCCTTCGCCCCGTAAATGCTAGAAGCATCAGTTTTAGCAAACAATTTTCAATTACATTGAAATTTTTTTTAAAACAAATTTGTTTTTTAAAGATATCTGCTAGATAGTTTATCTAAACAAATATATTTTTAATTAAAACGGTTATAATAATTATATATGGTTGGACTCTTCCGCCCCATACATATAACTGCTAGTATGTTTTTCCCTTCATATGTGAATCCATCAAAATAAATAAACTTTTGATAAACGCGATCAAATTAATTTGTTTTCAAAACATTTTATAAACACAATTAATTGATAGTAAACAATCTTTATGTATTTATAATTGAGATAAAAGAAAAATAGTCAAAAAATCGTTTTCTTAAAATAATAGCAATTTGTTTAAAAGATAAAAGTTCATTACCGTAATTTGTTATCTTTGTTCTTTAAAAATATGTACAAAAGTGTATCGTTATATTAGAGTCATAGAAGTTTTTATGAATCATCTATATTTTTACTTGTCGCATCTTGTCAGAAAACAACAAAAATCATACCATAAATAGCCTACTATTCTATAAAGTGCATTTATCTTTCAGATCATGCTTAATTCATTGAAAATTAATAAATATGTCAGTTTATAATTGAAGCAAACGATAAGTCTTCTATTTATATTTTAAAATGTAGGAAGAGAAATAAATTTTCAAATGTAGGTTACGATTTTATTTACAACAAATATTTTATGACATATTCACTTGGAGTTGATAATTTTTATGATTTTATTTATTTTATTCCTTGTACCTGATTATGAGATTATGTTTCTATATATATTCGTGACAATCTATAATCTCGGCTAATCGGGAAATGTATCTGCATTATATTACCATGTAAAATTGCATGTTTTATGTAGTGTAGAGTAAATTATTAATTTTATACCGATGTTGTTTTATTTTGATTACTTTTGTTTTGGAATATTTTCTGTAAATATTTGTATTTCCTGATCGTTTGCAGAATATTTTTAAGTTCATTTGTTCATGATGATTAAAAATATATGTTTTCGATAAATACTATTTTATTTATTATAAATAAGTTAGCGGACTCTTCCGCCCCACATATATAACTTCTAAAATATTTGTTCATAACTGATCATAAGTATTTTCTGATCGGTTTTAGAATTATTTTTGAGTAGGTAAATTTGTTTTTTTTTTATATCAATCTACTTGATAAATAAAAATATATCTATTCGTTAAGTACGATTTTATTTATTAGAATAAGTTATTGGACTCCTCCGCCCCACACATGTAACTTCTAGTTTATTTTACGTTAACGATTATCATTATTTTCTGATCGGTTTTAGAATTTTTTTCAGTAAATTTATTGTTATGTATCATTCTACATGATAATTTTAAATATATGTTTTCAATATATATATATGATTATATTAATTCTATGTTATTGGACTCCTCCGCCCCACATATGTAACATCTAGTATATTTGTACGTTAACGAACATAATTGTTTTCTAGTCGTTTTAAGAATGCCTTTTTGTGGAAAATATAATATTGCATATAAGCTCTCTATTGTTTAATGTATTATTTAAAAATCGATCAGGGATTTTTGCAGATTTGCACATTTTTGTTTATTGTGATTTTTTCGAAAACTAAATTAACTATCAATTTGCACTTTTCTCTATTATTACCTGTATAATTTCTTTAAAATCATTTGATTTTGAATACAAATACATGAGGGAAAAGTTTTGTAAAACAATTGTTCAAAATTGTATTTCATAAGAATTTCAAATTTTTGAAGAGCATAACGAAAGATTACTTTAACAGTAGTAATAAATGTAGCCAAAGAATTTGTTTCATCTTCAAAATAGGTCATAATCTAATTTTAACTTGCATTTTAAATGCAACATCCCAATTAGTTTAGTTATACGCCAATAGATCACAATAAAACAAAATGAAACTGATATTTAGCAATTGCTAATTACTTGAGTAATAACAAGATTTATACAAGTAACTAGAGTTAAATTACAATTTATTGGTACTTTACTGATCTAGGCTTCAACAATAACCAAGTAAAATATCTCAAGGTTAATAATAAAGGCATCTCTGTCTGCCTTTCTGTGTCGTTCGATGACAAGTTATAACAAGTTATTTCACACGTGTTGGTAGCATGCTCACGTGCGTGCGCATTTATATGGGATATTATGTCAGAATTTTCTTTTTAAATACTTTTATGGATACAGAATGTAATACATATTCAAATTTTTTTCATTTAACTTTTAAACTTTTTATCAAATGTATTGTTTTTTAGTTTTTAAGACTTTTCATGCTTTCTCTAGTAATTTATTTGTAATTATGTTTCCGGCGAAGAAAAAAATTTCTTTTTTTCATTCGAAAAAGTTATTTATCGACATATAATATCAGAAAGTATTTCAATATATAAATTAGGTGATTGTTAGATAAAAATTAATTTCACTAATATTTTTATTATATTATCGTATGATTCATTATAGATAANTGCTCGTTCTATTTAAATGTATATTTTTTGATAATATTAAAAATATTATTTGTATACTTCGCTTTATCATAATTTAGTCATATTTTAATTTAAATAATTTTTTCATTCATATATTAGTTTTGCGGACTCCTCCGCCCCACATATCCGAACTGTTATAGAATTTCACATCTGTCGTAATTTGAGAGAAGTTTTATATAAATATAGGGTTTAAAGTGTTTATATCAGTTAGAATCATTTCTAAACTTATAGTTTATAAAGCAAAGGAAGTAAAATTGATTTTATTTCACTAAAACCAGTTAAACATCTGTCCGTATTATTGCATTAACACCTTTCGATATATCGACGCAAAATTATTCAGAAACTTAGCTCGGATATAAACTGTAAACCCTAGAGAAAGAATATTTTACGGGTGACCGAAACGCACACAGATTTTTTCACCCTCCCACATTTTAAAAGCAGTTATATGTTTGTGAGTAAATATAGCCGGGTTATTGGGGGAAAACATGGTGAAAGGTAGCAAATGATGTTGGCAGCACGTGTCCCGTGACGTCACTAGAATATTTTCTATTTTTGTGATATACACGCACGCGAAAAATTGTTAAGAAATTTACTGGAAGTTTTGGAACGCATTTTTGGCACATTTCCCTATATATTCACTCAGTTTTGTTTGTTTATATAAAGTATTATGAAGTGCAAATATTTTTTTGAATTTTTCTAAAGAGTAAAATTAATTTATTTATTTAAATTCTGTAACTATTTTTAAATTTAAATAAGAAAAATAAACAATTATCATAAATGTTTAAATTAAAAATGCAAATATTTAAATATAATAGTTATAATAAAAAATTATACCGATCAATATTTGTTTTTATTGTTAATTTTGACAATTATTTATACCTGTTAAAACTTGCAATCCAGACATTTGATTTGGAGGTCATATCATTTAATAATACGACGCTTTTAAAATATTGCATCATCTTTAATTTGAGTTTCATTACTAAATATACTTTTACTGTTTTGGTATTAATACGATAATTTTATTTCCCACTGTGAAATAAATCAAATGATATCTGTACATTTTATCAATTATACTTAAAACGGAAACAAATTTACTATTCGTTCGTTTTATGACAATTTCTTTGATCGTAATTAACACAAGAACATTTATTTTACAGCAAGTGCAAAGCAAAACCTTCAAAACATAGTTTTGATAACATCATATTACAGTTTCATGTACTTATAAACATCGTTTATCATTTAAATTACATGTTAAAACATGTGAAATCAATCAAGTTTAAATAATTTACGTTTTAAGTTGTTAAATTAACTATAAAAATAATGTTTATATGTAATTTTTATGTCGAATATAATCAAAATTAATTTCCTAATATAACCGCAACGGCAATCCACTCGTCGATATAACAAAGAACTCTATGAGAATCTTTTGCACATGCGCGTTTACCAGCTGGTCGACACAGCTGATATTTGTTCCCCTGTTTCCCCCTAATCAGCTGTGCTTCCAACCAAGAACTGTCAAGTCTGTTTTCAGTTGTGCTGTGATCGTTCTTTGTGTTGTTACAACCTCTTAAATGTAAGATTTTTTTTTTTAACTCTTCCATTTTTTTTTTTTTTTAATTTTGTTTATACATCCATGAGTGTTTTGATTTATTTTATGGAAAATGCCGTCAAAATATTTTATTTATTTATTAAATTATTTATGTTTCTAGTTTGTGTTTTGTGTATTTCAATTGTTTTGGAACATCACAGCCATTTGTTTTATTTTACCGTTCATTTGTTTATTTTTATTACATTATTTTATAACAGTAGTTATGCAATTTTTTCGTCTTATCTCTAATCAAATCAAACAAAGAAGTGAATAAATAAAATTGTGTAGTTATAATTTTATGTTGTATACAAACAAACTATTTAGATTAGAATAATATTATAATTAATTTTATTTCAATATTTGCGCGTTAGAAATTAATTTTGTATTATTACAAGGTAATAGAATAAAAAACTCGAAAGGAACCGAATTTAAATACGTATTTTTGAAGGCCTTGATGCATCTTGTACAGTTCTACTATTAGTTTGTATACTACAGTTATTATATATTATGTATTTTAACCTTTCTACGCAGACTGCTTGGCTTTTAACTTCAAACTTCATTTTATCTTTACCAAGAATTGTTAAAACATAAATAAACCACCTTAACTATTCAATTTAAAATTTAAAACGAATTTTTCCAATTTAGAAACTAGTATTCGAATGCAAACGTCGTATGTACAGGTGACATAAGTGTCATAATCGTACGTAATGTTTTTAAGTACTAGTTTTTCGCAGTGTACTGTGACAATGCAACTAGTTATGATTCATACACTAACATTGACGTTAATAACAGAATTGACCTCACCAATCAATATTATGAAAACTGCACTTTTATATCTTTGATTTTAGATTTATTTTTTGAGTTTTTATTGATTGTTTTATATCGAAATGACTTTTTTTAAACGAAGTAAATTTTGGAGAATTCATTTCATGAATATATTTGAACTATAAATATTTTATTAAACAATGAAAATCGCATTTCTTCAGCAGAGAAATAATTTGAAACCTAATGGTTATTGTCACGGAAGGAAAATTGACGTCAAACATATTTCAAAATATAAATAATTAAATCTTCCTATCTAATGTGATAAAAATATGTAACAGGGAAATAATTTTTAATTGACGAATTTATATTTTCATATTTAGGTCAATTATTATTAATTATTGATTATTGAATATTATTAGCGTCCGGATTTTTTTTATCTTATCAAAAAAATAAAAAATATCAATAAAAAATTTTAACGCAAATAAAGCGTTTTTAACTTTGTTTGCGCTAAGTATCTCATTCGTGAATTTGGCTTTTCTTTCGATCACTTGTTTTAAAAATAAAACAATCACAGATGTTTATTGGTTTAAAAATAAATTTGCAAAATATTGCACAATGTTTAAAGAAAATTATCTAATGTTGAATAAGCATTTTAATTAATTTTACTTTTATTGCAAATTTTCTTAACTATAAACAATTTTATTAATTTTATAATAAATATACAGTGATTAGATGTTTATATATTTTAAAATAATTTAGAATATTTTTAAGCC
>CM008230.1:17490467-17505701 GCA_002278615.1 Pogonus chalceus | reverse complement strand
CTAGATAGAAATATTGTTTAAAATAAAATAATTATAACAAAAATAGTTAAATTAAAGAATGTGCAACAAATAATCTTTCATCTACATATTAGAATCTAAGTTGTCACAGTGGAACTCAAGGAGCAAATTGAAAATAGTATGATTCTAGTTAGAATTAATATTTAAAATAAAATAGTTCTAATATTACCATTGAATATAAAACTTAGTTTCTAGAAGACGTCTTTAAGAAATCCTATTGTGACACTTTTCCAGAAAAATAAAATATAGGAACGGATTTTATTCATCAGTTTCGAAGCGTTGGAATATTACAAATCACAATAAATTAAATAAGGAAAATTCTTATGTCATGAGCTATTTGTAATTTTAACAATAAAAACGCATACAATCAGATTATCCTAGTTGGAGACATCTTTTAGTCTATCTTATTAATAAAAAGAAATCATTATACGAACAGTATAAAAATCTTTCAATGAAAATTCTGAAGAAAAGAAACTTTTAACGAAGATACTTTAAAAACGAACGATAATCCTAAACCATTTTACACAAACTAAAGATTCCTTATCACGAAGTTTTAAACTGTAATTTCCTACAAAAACTTCTTATATTCCAACAAATCCAGGAGCACTAACACATTCTACGTATGCTCCAAGAAATCCAGAGAAAAAAAACCATGACCTAGTGCAATTAGCAAATAATAATCATTTGGAATATTCCAATAAGAAATATCTTTTTATGCACAGTAGTGAATACATCAGCGAAAAAACTTTATTTGAAAAACTTAATAGTCATATAATTACATTCATATTAATCAATAATAGCTACTACTAATAGAAATTTCAATTAGTTTTATATTGTTTAATTGTTTTTCAAACTAATTAATCATAATTGTAATTAAATACCGTGGCTCTTATAATTGTCGATTATTCAGTATCAATAATATTGTTAAAAATGGGTCAGTTCCATGTATGGCGGTATTTGTTTGTAAACGTAAATTTAATTATTTCGCACTTTCACAATGTTTATTGTTTGTTTATTTTTTAAATTATTTATTTGTTAAATAGATTTTATTTATTTATGAAATAACGTTTTTAATTTTTTATAAAGTTAATTGTTAAATTATAAATAATAGGCAATTTGATATTAATATGATATTTTATTGTATTTTTTATAAATGTTTAAAAAAGTAATACATATTTATTTATGTGTAAATAATTATACGTGTATATGGTGGATGAACATAACAATGAAATGAAACGTAATTTTAATTAAAACTGGGAAAATATTTGAGAATGATGTTGTAAATTCCATTGGGCAATAGCATAAAAATCCATAAAATGATACATCGGGATACACAAACATCGATACATAGAAACACACAGAAGGCAAAAATACCTGATGGTTGGTGTTCCTCGTAGCAGCAACCTGTAGCGGGCGCTACATCGATCCCGCCGCCACCGATGCACATAGCCCCGCTACACACAACTCTCCCGAAAATATATATAACAGCACCGTTAGAACCCGTAAAACACCGAAAAAAATTACAAACGCGTCCGAAAAAATAAAAATACCCAAAACAGTCCGATCCGAAAGTATTTTATTGTAAGTAGTTAAGGGGTTTAATATAGACCGACCGTCTGAGCGAAGTAACCGTCATACTACTTACATTCGCGCGCGCTGTTCCGAGTCAATTTATCTGGAGTACGTTCGAAATGTTCGGAGCGTAGCGGTTGCTCGTCGGTCGGAAGCAACGCGTAACAAGTAGGCAGTTGGCCGTGCGTAGCGCGACGACGGCTAGGCGCAGAGTAAGTCCCGGGGCTCCAGAGCGGAATACGGCGCATGCGTCGCGATGGTGACGGCCCGGAGGCCGAACGGTACAATTCCTGAAACTTTACAAAATCTAAAAGACCTTGCATTTGTTTCTCTTCTTGTCGCAAACAACACTTGTAGCAACCCTTTTTCCGATATTTTCCTCACGATTCCACCTTTCCAATAAAATGAAAACTTCAACAATACCTACAAAATAAATCAATTTTATTCAGTATCTATTCCTTTATTTCCATGAATGATTAGCATTTTGTTTGATTTACACTATGAATGGTTTTAATTTACTTTACTATATTTACTACTTCGAATAGCCATCTTGTTCTGCTCTCAGGAAAAAAATTAATTTAGGATTTATTCCATTGAATAGAAAATAAGGGTAGTATAAAATCAAAATAAATTCAATTACATTCTTTCATAATTAAAACTAAAACAATAAGTTTTTATAAACAAAAATGTGTTCTTAGTTATAGGGGAGCTCCTATCTCTTCCATAAGAGCTGGATTTTTTATTTCTTTAGGCTAGCAAGATTAATTAATAATATGACTTTCTAATCTTCACCCTAATTATAGTTCAATTAACACCCTGACTGAATTAAAATCACTTATAAAAAATTCACTAGCGTTCTATTTGAAAAATTAATCGTAATATCGTTTATACTATTAAAAATTTATAGAAATAACAAGGGTTTGTACCCTTAAATGTAATTTATTTGTTTTATATGATAAAAGCATTCTCTAGTTATATTTACGAAGTCTATTGGTATTTTAATATTGCCGTCCTTTTCCATCATTCTATTTACTAGCATCATGATTGGAATTTCATCTTTGTCTATTTCGTTAGTATTATAGTTCCTTTTCTTCTATAATATTAAGAACATCGCAAAAGGAGCGATTATCAAACATACAAAGGGTACCTTTGCACTTATGTCTACTTTCAGTTTGAATGGCATCACGTGTGACTCTTAATTTTAATGAGTACATATTTTAAGCTTTCAATATATTTTATAGAAAACAATCGAATTAAAACTATTGTTTAACAAGTGAGATAGATATAACTTCTATTCATATTATTTCAATTCAAAGTCTTACTGTTTCCGTTTATCTAGCATCCAGATGCGACACTGCCAATAACTATTCGAAGTACCTTTAATCGTAGAAACGAGACATTTATGTCCTACTTGCGTATAAACACGACTCTGAAAAGTTTCCAACATTTCTCTGAAACAACATTATTGTTATAACAATCAAACAACATTAAATAATCCGGCACAAATGCAACCCATCGATTCCTCTTTCCACGAGAAAGTTAGCGCTGAATAGAAGAACAAATGCCTTGCGATATGGCTGCTGCAACCGTTGACAGGAACATTTGCACACTGTACAGATGTTGCATGTTGCAACCAGTTATAGTACAAATTTTATTAATGTTTCTAGAAGAGTAATGAATGAATTTTTTCTGTTTTTAATGTTCACTCTTCTGATATAATTTTCAAACGGAGATAATAAATGATGCTGAAATTATTAAAGATGTTAAATTTTCATTTTAGATGTTGCCGTGTGAAACAATTTCATCTGCCAATTTATTTCATTAATTTGAAAGTTAATATAATTTATGAGTGTAAACAAAATTAATTAGATATTAAACAAATAATTTTAAAATAAATATTTGTTCGCTCGATAATGGAATATTTTTGTAATGAATTTCAGGAAAGATATATTCAATTTAGAATATTGCGCTTGTTTTGAAAAAAAAAAAAGATATTTTTATTGATTTTATTTAATTGAAATTAATTACTTCTACACTAAAAGTTGTCATTTTCAATGTCAATGTTTTAGGATAATGTACGTCTATAACTTGTTATTATACCTCTTAAAGTGCAATTACAGTTAAAACTGATAAGTTTACTTTATGGATATTCTTTAGTTATTCCATGAATACTTTTGATTATGTATGGAGAAGTAGAATCAGGAATAATCATTAGAAATTTTATTTTAATAGTTTAGGATATATGCAAAATATTGTTGCTGAACTAAAGTTGAAGACATACTCCAAAATTTTTTTGGTTTCACAAATTTAATGAGCTAGAAAATCGATTTTGAGGAACAAGAACCGAGTAAATGAGATTCGATGCTTGAATTTAAGAGAAACACTACAACTGTGCAAATATCATCGCAGAGAAATATCTGATATTTGGGAAGGGTTGAAACTAAATTTATAGAATTTAGGATTCTAGAAAATATAATAATGAAAGTTGAGAAGCCTGTTGGAAATATGTGAACATATTTTTTCTATATCTCATTCCATCCAAAAATCTAATAATATTAAAGAGCAAGAAAACAAATGACATCCCCCAAAAAGTAATCTAAAATCGTACGGCAAAAGTTCTTCGAAAATTACGAAACTTAACCTTCGTATCTGGCAAGTGGAAATCCTTAGTCACCACAACCCTATCATACCATAAGTGCGTCATTTCACCGAAAACTACGGAGCTAAAATTTGTCAAACGGTCACGTTCCCGATGGCTCGTAGCACCCGAGCACCCAAAGTATCGTCGCCGCCAAAGACAACCGTCAACCAGTTCCCATAGCCGGTACGGTATATATTTGAAAGATGAACCAATATCTATGATAATGAACGTCGAGTTACCGGTCCTTTAGACAACAGCGGGGTGTGCAACGTTGAGAGAGGTAAACAACGACGATGATATCTATCGGAAATGACGCGCATGGCATGGCGCACCCGCCACTCGCCTGCTATTGCTTTAGACAATTTACTACACACTAGACTTTCAATTCCTCCACAACTTTTAAATTTTTCCCCCTTTACATTTGAAATTATTGTTAGGAATGAAGAAAACTCCCACGAAACAGAATCGAACAACCATACTTTAAGGGTTTAGTGCGAAAATCTTTCTAGGCTAGAGGCCTTCTAGAATTGAAAACGCGATTACACAGTAAATGCCTAACGCTACTTGATCAAGGCATAAAAATTTAATATCAAGAATATTTCTTGTCCATATCATTTTTATAATATTCAGAACTTAGATGTATCTAGATGGAGGAATATAGGAGAGTTTTCGTGTTATAAATCACACAAATGGAAACTGCGTTCAACGTGCTTGAGCCTATTACATTTCTCGGTGTTGTAACCAAATGCACAGCTTGAAGCATTAGTAGACCTTAAGGTCTTACGACTTTAATGTATGGAGCTAGCTTTAAGATGATAGTTTCTTACTCTAAATGGTAATATATTTGGATAAAATTTGGAAAAGGAATCATTGCATATAAAACATTAAGATTTTGTATAAACACCATCCAATACCAGTTTAAAAAAAAAAGCTCTATAAATTTACGCTGTAGGAGATTTCCAATTCTTTTTAGAATCCAAACAAAGTTAATTCCCAAAACTTCAGCGGTGAAAATAAATAGATGTACACAACAATATTTCTTGTAGGGTCTAGTGTATTGTTGGTTGTCTATAGTTGGCAGTCAGTGCCCTAGAGACTCTACAAGTGGTAACTCGTTTATCACCAGCGCCACGCGACCGTCACGCAAACTAACGGAGGGGAACATTTGATGATGATTATAATTAGGAGAAAGGAGCATTCTTTTTTTATTTTCATAAGGACGGATACTTAAGGTTTTTAAGGGTTATAATCGCCTTTGTAATGAATAAGATTATATTTTTATAAAAATGTTTTTGTTACTTATGGCGCAAAAAATACTTATATCTTGTTGAGCGGAATTTCCACGGCGCCTCCACCAAAATTATTTATAGCAGAATGCTAAAGCATTGGAATAAAATTATTATTAAATCTTCACAAAGGACAAGTGTTATTTATTTTTTACTGGAATATGAATTGTTGATCCTAAAGCTAAAAAAATTAATAACAAATAGATTTGTAAGAAAATTTAAAAAACCTAATATATAAAAAATGGCGTATCTTAAAGACAAGATAAAATAAAATGAATGAATAAACATTTTTTTTTCTGTGTCTACTTAGAAGTAGGTCTAAGTTTACTAGAGATACATTTGTATCAGAACTATTTGCTTTCTTGTTTCACGCGCAAAACTCAACTCACGGCATTACATATTAAAATTTCGATATGAATAACCTTGAGACAACCAACTGGTGATACTCCATTTATTAGCTTTAATATTTGAAGCAATCTGTTCGTGTAACTCTGAGTGAATATCATTTTGATTACAATGACTTTAACCGTCGCTTTGATTAGGAATTAATTATATCTACTATCAGCTTGGAAATACCACTAGTTGATCGCATCTAGATAATTCAAAATAAATTTACTGTAATTTTCATTTTAAAACGTTTAAAACCCGAATAAATCACGCAAATTCTAAATCACTCAATTTAAGATAAAATAAAAAACTCATCTCTGCCTTCGGATGATTTGAAACAAATACCCATCCTTCTAGCATTATTGCAGCATGCGTAGCATAGCAATGAGTGACGTATAATATGATTGAATCAGCTTTCAACGTTGTCAATAGCAACGATCCACGCGTCATTTAAAAATAACAAAAGATCACGACTCATTGCGTAGGATCATGTTCTCTCAATAGGATTGTTTCTGAATTAAAATAACATTCAAGTTAAATATATTTGTTATTTAAATTCTTTCCTATATATTTTATAAATACATCTAAATCTAGACGGGTTTGGAATCCAATTGTTTTGTAAATAAAAAACAAATTTAATGTATATATTTTTATTTATTCTGTATATATTACACAAAATGATACTAGATTCTTAAAACATATTTAAATTGTAACAATAAATTAGTTCATTCATTTGTTATTTTTCGTGTGGCATGAATGGAAAACTATCTTTTATTTTAATTGGTCTCGGTGAAGTCCTTCTTTTCCACTGAAGTCATTTGAAATGGTTGTGATCGCGAGTTTTCATTTCGTCACTGACAAAGCCGATCGATATGATGTCACGTGGTAGCCCGGGTTACTGCTAAATTGTACCCTGCAGACTTTTACATTCACCTGTGTCATATTCTACTTACTTTCAGAAACATGCGGCAACTTGTACATTAAATTTTTATTGTTAAATAAATTGTAACATATCTATTAACAATATAACAATTATATATTGTTTAAAAGTACGCAAAAACTTAATTTGTAATAAATTAACTATATTGTTTTGAATACTAACATAGCTGACGAAACATACATTTGCTTTTATGATTATTTTATTAAATAAAGCTTGGAATAGTTATTATCTTATGATAGTATATAAACAGGATTCTTATTTCTCTTCTATATAAAGTAAACGTTAAAGTTCCCGCGTAACGGACAACAACGTGTTGATTTCTTGATAGTAAGGCCTAGAGGTCGCTACCTACTTATATTCTTAAGTGTTTTTGATATCTGTCAGGTTCATTCCAAATAATAGAAATTGATTAATAGTTTTTATAACAATAACTGATTTTAAATTATAAATATGTCGCTTGAACAAACAGCCTGTGAAGGTAGATATTGACCCTAGCGTTATCAATTGTTTTGATAATTTAACCTTACAAATTTTATTATAGATTTAAAAGCATTTGAACGACGGTTAACTGAAGTTATAGCTTGTTTACAACCTTCAACGATTCGATGGAGAAGTAATTATTAATTTAAATGATACTTGTTGTATTTAGTGGTCCAAATTTATATATTTTTTTAGTTGTATTGGCTGTAATAACTGTTTGTACAGCAGCAGGAGCTTGGCATTGGTTAACAGACCCTGTTACCCCACAAGTCTCCTTTACTCAGTCTTTATGGAATCATCCATTTTTCGCAATTGCATCTATTAGTTTAGGTACTTAATTCTTCTTCTTTTAACTTATAAGTTACTATTAACTCTAATTTATTTTAGTGATTTTATTTATTCTTGGTATTCATAAGAGAGTTATTGCTCCTTCTATTATTACAGCTAGAACTCGAACAGTTCTAGGTGATTTTAATATGTCTTGTGATGATACAGGTAAACTTATATTAAAACCTAGGCCTACTGCCACAACTTGACAATATAAATAGTTGCTTATTACTATATATTTATCAATACTATGTAATTATTATTTAAAAAAATACAATTTGTTTTATAATTCCCGCCTGAACCAAGTTTAAATTTTTTTTATTTCCCCTGTTACGTAATACAAGTTGGTATATACTGCTACTAAAATCCCTAAATGCACGGTGTTCCCAACATTATATTTACATTTCATGTGCGCGTGAATACATGTTAGTGATATTTAGTGTTAGACAATTGGTGTTCGTAAGTTATTTTCCAAAGTGACAAGCTTACAACACGTGTAAAATTTCATAATAATATGGATGTAAAGAAACGCAAACGTTTAAATAGAAAACGTAAACATGAACCAGAAACAGAAATACAATATAACGTAGCGCAAAATAATAATCGACTTTTCGATGAAAAAGCACAAGCTGAAGAAGAGGAACTGACGCGAGATCTTTTCGGTGACAGTGCAGGATTTTTAAAAAGTCTCGAAGAAGTCGCATTATGTTCTGAACCATCGACAAGCGGTTCGGTAGATTCAGGAGTCGGTGAAACGGAAACTGAAGGATCTAGCAGCGATGAATCAAAACGAAGACCAGTGTGGTTTGATGAAGATGACGAAGGTATTGATGTTGGCAGTGCTCTTGACGCACAAGGTAGAAAATTACCATCTGCGGGAATAAACAGTCGATCTAATCAATATTCGAATTTATTACAAAATAAGTTTAAATCTCTTGTTGGTACCCCGAAATGGGCGAAATTAGACCGAGAACAAACGGGGGATGAATCCGAAGATGAATTATTACAAACTTGCGGGCATATAGTTAAATCAAAGTCGCATTTTTTAAAACCAAATACTGTAGAGTTTAAAAAAGTTAAAGATTTAAATATTGAAACTTCAAATGAAGGGCCTAAAATTACAACAGTCGAATTTCATCCTTCTAGTACAGTTGCTTTGGTGGCTGGTATTTCTGGAATTGCTAGTTTAATGGCAGTTGATGGAAAACGAAATAATAAATTACATAGTGTTGCATTTAAACGATTTCCTATAGAATGTGGAAGATTTTTAAATAATGGATCTGAAGCATTACTCGGCTCGCGCCATCCGCATTTTTATTTATATGATTTATTAGCTGCTAAAAGTGTTAATATTAATTTACCGAAAGGTATTACACATTGCAAAAAATTTGAAATTTCTCCGACAAATAAAGTAATCGCGATTTCTGGTAAATGGGGTGAAGTTCATTTATTATCCGCGGATTCGAAAGAATTAATAACAACTTTAAAACAAAATTCTAATGTAACTGCGCTTGCATTTAACACGGATGGTTCGCAACTGTACGGACATAGTGATATGGGAGAAGTTACAATTTGGGATATCGGAAGCCGAAGAGTTAAACATAAATTTACTGATGATGGATGTTTACAAGGAACTGTTTTAACTATGTCCCCTTCGGGGCAATATTTAGCAGCTGGATCAGCACAAGGAGTTGTTAACCTATACGAAGTTGATACTATATTAAAAGAAAAAATTCCAAAACCAAAGAAAATTGTTATGAATTTAACAACAGCTATTGATAGTTTGAAATTTAATTCTACTTCAGAAATTTTAGGATTTTCGTCGTCGGAATTAGCTAATTCTGTTCGATTGTTACACGTTGCTTCAGGGACTGTATTTAGTAATTTTCCGCAGTTTACTACTAAGTTAGGACGTATTAGTACTGTATCTTTTTCTCCGAATAGTGGCTACGCTGCTTTTGGTAATTTTAATTCTACTGTTGCTTTGTATCGATTGAAACATTATAATAATTATTAAAATGATGTGTATAAATAAATATAAGATATATTAAAAATATGTATATTCAATAAACTACTATTATAATATTTCCTTTTATCTATTTTCATCATACATTCTTTATTTTTTAATAAATTATATTTTTTTTGTTGTATTTTCTTACATATATTAATAAAAATTACATGTTTTGTATATTTTATTCATAAATACATGTGAAATTACAATTTATTTAATGTATTTTTTTGTATTTCTACGCTAATTATTAACGATGTACTAATGTAATATTAAAATCCGATTTTGTTTTTATTATAAATAAAGTTTTTTCTTCAATTCTGTACGCAAATTTAAGAAGTTCTATCTATATGTGCAGAATTTATTTAATAAACTTTATTAACTTTAAAATCGCAATAAGTTTGTACAATTATGTTTATTAGGAAATGATAAATATGTTTCTAGGTATGTTTATTGAAGAAATATGAATTATGTATTTATGTTTAATAAAACTGAATGTTTTGCGTCGTAGAAAGGAAAAATAAGGTAGTTTGTATAATTTATAAGTATTTAAGTTGGTATTACAAAGTGACACGTCATATTTTCACATATAATTTTACCGCCCTTCAAAGTGAATAAGGGTGATATTGGCGTAAAATAAAGGTTGAATGGCGGGTTTCTAATCCGTAAACTAGAACTACAGCACCCGTTATTTATTGCTGAAGTGCGCAAAATAACGCGGCACACGGCATTCTCTCTTTTGCCAGTCAACATCTGAAGGCAGGCCAATGCACTATGGGAACGATGAGTCGCGCATGAGCATGCGCCGTTCAGTTTTCAGTTGGGACTCGGCAGAAAATGGCGTCAGCTAAATTTCTCGAGGAAGCTCTTAGTACAGATGTCGATGAGTCTGCTGTGAGTGCAATTGTGGGGTCTTTGGAAACACAACTAGTTACATCAACACCGTCTGTGTCTAATCAACAAGGGTCTACAGTGGTATTGAACCAGAACCATATAAATAGTGCAATTTCGAACGGAGCCACAGTTCCCTCTCAGAAACATGAGGGGGTTGCAAATGGTGAACCTATGAATATTATTCACTCAGAAGCAAATAAACCATTATCTATAAATAGCACACTTCAAACTAGTATATCAAACAGTGATGTATCACAGGCAACGCCAAATAATTTACAAACACAAGTCGCTACAACGTATATTACAGAAGGCTCCACGAATATCACTCAAACAAATTTATCAAAGAGTAATGAAACTGTTAAATTAGTATATCCGCCAGGTAATCAGTCGATGACAAGTGCTGGAGCAATATTATCAAATCGAGTAGCATTTCCCGCTCAGACTGTGCCTAATGGAAATATCGGTTTATCACCTTTAACGCCACAAACTGTTTTACAAACTGCTACATCAAATGTGCAAAGTGTTCAAAATAAACAACAACAACAACAAGCAATAGTTATAAAGACTAGTGGTAATCCGACTGGTGCACCTGGTCTTGTTACTGTTCCAATGAGTGTTGCGGCTGCGTCTACGATACAACAACAGCATGGGAACAGTGTTGGTAGTAGTGCAAACGCTGCTAACATACAAAACGTAATGACACTTGCTAAACCGATTTCGCAAACCGTTGTTTCTACACAAAATATAGTGCCCACACAACAGACAGCTATTTTACCCGGTAATGTTCAAATTTTGAATGTTCAAAATGTTCGACCTGGTGTACCAGGGCCCCAACCCCAGAAAGCTGTTCAGTCACGCGTCGTTCTTAGTGCTCCTCAAATGGTTGGTGCCCGTCAGGGACAGCCAGTAAGTTATTTATTATTTTTTATAACCTATATTTTTATTATTATTTATATTTATANCCTATATTTTTATTATTATTTATATTTATAATTACTATTTTTTAAATATTTTTAATTAAAAATTTTCGCTGATTTTAATTTATAAAAAATTCAGCAGATCACATTGCAATCATTGCAAGGCTTACAACCTGGACAACAAGGTCACTTACTATTAAAAACAGAAAATGGTCAATATCAATTGCTTCGAGTGGGACCTGCACCTGCAACGCCAGGAGCTGGTATGCCATCAAGTACGACGCCTGTTGGTGCAGCCGCAGGGACCACAACATACCGATTGCAAACGGTTCCAGCTGTAAGTAGGCTCAACACACAGTATACAGGCCCGCCGCTAACACTTCGAAAGACCATAGTGCAACAGGTGAAAATACAACCCGAATATTTTTGCTCGAATTTTTGTTTAGTTTTTTTTTTTTATCGATACGTAGATTATTTTAAAAAAATTCTATTTATTTATGTTCGTTGCAATTCCTTCAGTTTTTATCTTCTTTTATGTTGTGTAGTTTTGTTTGTACAAAATTTTAAATATTATTTTGAAATTGTCTGTTACATTTAAATGTAACAAAATAGACAAAATTCAAAATTATTAATTTTATTAAATAAAAAACAAATCAGTTTCAAGTATTATAAATATATATTTGAACTGAAAATGTAGTTTAAAAGTAGTTAGAATTGGTTTAAAAATTATTTTTATGCATATTTCACATTTTTTCTATATTTTTAGAGTGGGAAGTTGTATTTTGTTTCTGTTGGTATGGTCATGCATATTTTTTATTTTTATTTCTTCTTGCAATTTTATTTAAAAAATTGGTTAATTATTTTTGTAATTATTTATTTGGTGTATACAGCAAAATTCTGTGAATCCAACGCCTGCATCAAGTCCAGCTCCCGTACAAGTACAACAACAACAAGTAGTAACAACTGTAACAGCAGCTTCTACGGTTTCTGTTGCACAGACCACCACAACTGTACCAGTCCAAGTATGTATTTTACTTCAAATAATTATTATTCGTCACTTTAAAAACATTTATTCTTAATAACTAACTAAATAGTAGTTATTTTATCATTAGTCTATCGTCTAGACAGATAAGATTATTGTATATCTGATAAATGTACCGTAAGATAATTTGGCGGGAAAATTTAATGTTTGTATAATTTATTTCAGCGTCAAAATTTGGATAATACCAAAGAAAAATGTCGAAAATTCTTGGCAAATTTATTAGAATTATCAAGTAGAGAACCAAAATCTGTAGAAAGAAATGTTCGTACGTTAATACAAGAACTGATTGATTGTAAAGTAGAACCAGAAGAATTTTGTGATCGTTTGGAAAGATTATTGAATGCTTCACCACAACCGTGCCTAATTGGATTCCTAAAAGTAAGCAATTGGAATTGAATAATGTGAGGTTTTTTGAAATATATATTTGTAATTGTTTTGTAGAAAAGTCTCCCATTATTACGACAGTCTTTAGTGACTAAAGAATTAACGATAGATGGCATCCGTCCGCCACCGGCGAACGTCGTTTATTCAATACAAAATGCAACACCAACGATACAAACACAAATTAGACCACAAGCTGCTGGGACACAAGTTCGGATTGTGGCACCACCTGCAGCGGCTGTTGTACGACCTGGTCAACCTGTACAGCAAAGGCTGGTTACTCCTGTTCGGGGGCAATCCCCACAACCTAGGATGCTTGCGACGACCACATTAAGACCGCAGGTATATTTTTATTTTCAAAAATTTAATCAAGATAAGTTTAAATAAAATATTTTATAGGTCCCAAATACAAATTCCCCTGTGATTGTTTCGACATCTCAACCACCAGCCTTACATCCTGTGTTTCCTCAAGGTGTAAACCAAGTGAGGACGACTGTAAATGTAGTACGACAACCACTTCAAGTGCGCGCGACGACTCCAGGTGCAATAAAACCCACAGCAATTAGAACGACAACACCTATACAAGTGAAACCTGCCATATCCAGTATAAAAACTACACAAGCAACCAAACCCATAGTGCCTTCAATGCAACCAAAACCAACTGCCAAAGAGAAAGAAAAGAAAACATTTTCATCCGCTGGCTACACTGGTGATGATGATATTAACGATGTAGCCGCTATGGGCGGTGTTAACTTGGCGGAGGAAACCCAACGGATTTTAGGATCAACAGAATTTGTTGGTACACAAATACGTTCCTGTAAAGACGAAGTGTTTCTACATTTAAGTCCGTTACAAGCGAAAATAAAACAAGTTACACAAAAACACGGACTTGAAGAACCTAGTAATGACGTAGCGGCATTAATATCACACGCTGCTCAAGAATATCTGAAAAATATTGTTGAAAAATTAGCTGTGATCACCGACCATCGTACTGATATATTAAAAAATGATCCGAAATATGAGGTAAGCCAAGATGTTAAAGGACAGTTGAAATTTTTGGAGGATTTAGATCGAGAGGAACGGAGGCGACATGAAGAACAAGAAAGGGAAATATTGCTGCGGGCAGCGAAAAGTCGATCGAAAAGTGAGGATCCCGAGCAAGCCAAGTTAAAAGCCAAAGCGAAAGAAATGCAACGAGTTGAGCTGGAGGAATTACGGCAGCGAGAGGCGAATGCTACTGCGTTACAAGCTATTGGTCCTCGGAAAAAACCGAAATTAGATGGTGATAATACTGCAGGAACCTCACAGGTATTTTTTAAATTAATTTATTAATATTATTATATAAATTAATATTTGTTTTTTATTACAGAATTCAATGGGTATGGGTGGTAGCGGTCCAAGTAGAGGTCAATTACCATTACGCCAACGGATGAAAAAGGTTACATTAAGGGACTTGTTATTTTATATGGAAACAGAGAAAGAAACGTGCAGAAGCACGTTACTGTACAAATCTTATCTCAAGTGATGCCCGCCAGAGTTCCGCGAAACGTGCATCGTTCGCATTGTGATAGTCAAAATAATAAAACTCTTAAAATCGACGCGTCGCGACTTGTCTTTGAATAAAAAAGACGCGGTGAAAGTGAAAAAAATAATTAATATAAATCTCAAGAATATCTATCGTAATGAAAGTTGTGAGTCGATTGAGAGAAAAAGAATAATAATAATAATTATATGAATAATAATAATAAAAAAATAAAATAAGAAGCGTGTGCAAGGCGCTTGCTAAATTCCTTTAATTCTGTACCTTTCTTTAGTTTGTATATGTTGCATATAAAGATATAAATATTTTTATTGGACTTGAATCATGCACTTTTACGATAATAATTTTTGAATCCGACTTATTGTATAAAATATGATAATTATGATGTAATATATGAATATACATAGATAGAAGCACAAAGACTTGCGGTGCAGTGTCGCTGGTTTAGAAATTCAAACTGAATAGATATCATGAGTATAATGTAATTTTGCATAGTGTTTTATACACATCTGTTACGTTTTCATTAAAATATTATTGAATTAAATACATAACATAATTTTATAAATTATTTTCGAAAATATTCTGTGTTTATGCATCATTTTAATTCACCCTCTAATATTACATCACTAATTCCAAACGAAAACTTTCGTTTCCGAACAATAATTATCCGAAAAATATGAATAAATTACATTTTTACAATATGGATCTGTCTAATATCAGCTTTATTTATTTGGACTCCCTATATTACGAAAATGCCTTCTCTAGACTTGGATTATCAAGAAAACTAAAAATTCATCATTT
>CM008230.1:17467062-17479965 GCA_002278615.1 Pogonus chalceus | reverse complement strand
AAAATTTTAAAACTAAATTCAAAATCTTTTTGATGTTATAATCTATAAACGCATTTTTCTAAAAATTATGTATTTAAAAGCAAAAATCTCTCTCTCTCAGTTTTAAATTTAGTTTTTCTGCCTCCATATTTTTTAGTTTACGGACAAATGATTATTAGTAATAATAAAAAACATATTTTGTTTATTTTATGTAAAAACTATGAGGGTTATGCTGCGATTCTGACCCCATGGGTTAAGTAAAGTTTTAAATGGATCGTGAAGGCGTAAAAAAAAAATAAATAAAAAAATACATTTTACATCTTGAATTGTCTCTTAAATAAGGGTAGGTATTGGATTAATATACTTTTTTTATTTATATTAGTATTAGGAAATAAAAAAATGGGTCTCGGTAAAATTTCAAAAATTTTGTTGCCTCACAATATGACTTTAGGGAAATATGTTGGGCCTTGCGATATAAAGGATGAGAAACCCCGGCTTTCTGTTTTCCTGGAAAAAATCGTTAGAATTCTGCCATTTTTATTAATTTTGTGTAAGAAAAAAAAGCTTCAAAATGGTACATCCAGAAAAAATAATAAAATTCGTCTTAAATTCAGCGTCCAAAGATACTTCTCACCTTAAAGCCATAAGGAAAGATTTCTGGATACAGTATACTTTATCCTGCAGGGAGCAAATCTACCAGTTACTAAGGATAGAATTAGAAAAATTTGAAATTCTCAAATCAACTCATTACAAATTTATTTACAAATAAGAAAATATTAAATACATATCTGTTCTTTTGCTGTCATAAATAAATTAAGATTAAATCTTTTACAATATGCCCGCTGTGAGAATAAGTCAAAACCATAACGCAAAATTCCTGGACACAGCATATACTCTCACGTATAAACAATTTCCATAAAATTTCAGTAATTTGTAATAAAAAATTTATTACTATCCCTGCATATAATTAAAACAATTGTTTTTATTAATTTGTATTCATAATAAATTCACAATAAATTTAATTTTTAAAATATAAATTAATAAAAAAAAAATATATATGAAGCATGACAAAAAACAATATTAATTATTTATTGAATAAATAATTCGTTTTTATTTACAATAAAAGTATATAAAATATATTTTATATATGTTTATCGTTTGAAGTTTGTTATTAATAATTCAATTTGTATTCATCAAATCATATTTTTATTAATATAATTTTGCTGAGGCTTTTTCTTTCTGTAGTCGTTATTATAGAAATTTCTAAGTATTTACAGATTTTATAGTTTCAGGGATGATGTAGTAATGCAATAGAATACAAGCGTTTATCATCGGAAAAACTAAATATATATTTCTTGATCCCACCAAACTTTTTGACTTAATTCTACGTACAAGAAAGATTTATGTCAAAAATAATGTATTTATAATTAAACCTAACACAGACAAATAATAAAACTGCTGTATTTCTTATTACTTAACCTTACTAAACTTGAACTTTACAATTTTGGTTTTATTTTAGAGTTAAGTTCAATTTTTACAATAAATTGTTTTCTAATACAAAGATTTTGTTTTTAGTTTCTGCATTCTTAAAATATTCAATATGTTTGAAGGTTAAATAATTATAAAAAAAGAAATTGCATTTGCATGTATGCAATTAAACTGCATTTAAGTAAATTGAAGTATGTATAAACCACCTTGTTCCTTTATAACACGACAATATATATTCCATTTTCAATTCCAAACAGCACCGAACATTTTCACTCATACTCGAATGAGCTGAGTAGATCTGAACAAACCTTAAGACCTGGGGGCAAAACTGTCCCTGCCGGCAGCGGTCTTAGATACGAGATACGACTGCTGCTTAGAAAGACAGAGTAAGCAACAATTCGTTGGCTGTTGTTCTCTCGGTAAAATATTTTTGCCGAAGGCCACGTTGCATCCTTGGTATTATGACGGACCGTCGATATTGCTTCAGGGGAGGTTCAAATTCTATTTGACGTCTTCGTCTCGCGCGTTTGCTTCGCTTATAGTCTAGGGAGTTTCGATATAGGTATTTCAGATTATTTATTCTTCAGATATTATNTGTATATTAATACGAAATTAAAATACAATTTAAGTAATTTTCTAATTCATGTAAGAAAACCTATTAAGATAAGTTGTGATTTTATAATTTTTATGTAAAAACGGTACACGCATTGTTATTTCACTGAATCATAGATCGATATCCCATAAAAAGCTTCTCAGATTTACAAACATTACTTGTTATTTAATTTGTTATAATTTTTTTGGAAAATTACAGATTAATATTGTTATTTATATTACAATGAATCCATTGTAAATCTCAACATTTTTCAATTAATTACAAAACAATATTTGAAAGTAATTAAACTATTGATATAGATCTTTAAATGCTTTGTAAATTTACAATACTTTACTTTTTATATTACATAACTTATTGGGTGTGAATTGTATTGTAAAATTACTATACATGTAATTTGAAATTGGTAAACTTACTCTTAAAGTTTTTTATAATTACTGTACTCGATTTGAATTTTGGTTAAATGTTTTGCCAATCAACTTCCAATACATTTTTTGTAAAATTACCATGGAATTTTTCAACAGTGTACATATAATCAAGAGAATCTATTTTAAAAATATTAAATTTGGTGTTAATCATAAAAATATGCCTTAAATATGAGTTTTAAATGTAACATCAGAGGTTTAAATACGCGAAGATTATAGTGAATAAGTTTTGGGATTGAACAGGTACATGTATTGCTGGTCATGCTGGAGGGTAACAAAGTGTAACAATGATGGCACTTGATCAAAAAGGAGAATGTGGAAATTTTAGTGGTTACTAATGACAAAGTGAGGTTTAGCGGTTATTCGTATACTAAGAATTGTTTTGTTTTTATTACTTGTTTTACGGTTTTTTCACCTATTACTGGCTATTTATTGCAAATATATTGTTTATTGTGAAGTTAACAATATTTTATGACGTAAAAAAGATTTAATGTCTAACAATTTTACGTTAGAATTGAAAGATTTCTGGGGAAAGTTTGACTATAAATGTTAAATTATTAGCATTATTTTATATTCTGTCTTTTCCAAATAGTAAAAACGTTAATTATTGATATATTTTTTGGTTAATCTCTTGCCTTTAATTTTTTTTTATATAAGTTATTCTTGTTCCTTGTTTCGTTGGCAACACTGCAAGTTTGACAGTACAAAGAATCTTAATTTAACTTAAACCCTCTTTTTAGAGTAATTATTTTATTTTTATTTGCTGCCTTTTAATGTTGTTATGTTAGATACTTTTTTTAATTTAGATGTTTGGTTGGTAACAGTGTATTTTTGATAGAAAAGATAATCTTAATATAAAAATTTTAACATACTAAAAAGAAAATACTTAAGTAAAATATTGAATATTTAGTATAAATTAATGAAATTCTCTTGCCATCAAATGTTTTATATTACTTATCTTTTTAATTGATATTTTGAGTTTTTAAGAACGCATTTTTGACAGTAAGGACTATCTCAATATAGAAATTATAACATAAGGCTTACTTTCAAGCAATGAAATACTTTTTGTAAGGAATTTAGTATAGATTTAATAATTTCCCTTGTCTTTAAATGTTTTTTGTCAGTTATTTTCTTACATTTTTAACAGTAAGGATAATTTTAATATAAAAATTTTAACATACAGCTAATATACTAAACAAGAAGTTAAACTTAAATTCTGTTCGTTGGATGTAATAATTAGTTTTTTTTAATTTCATATTAACTGATTCTCTGCTGAATCTTTATATGTAATTTGTAAGTAACGTTGGTAAGAACGTATATTTGACAGTACGATAGTAGGTAAAATTTCATGTTTCATATTTGACGAATATGAATAAGTACCTACGGTGAAATACATGAAATAAAAAGGTTGTCTCCGGTGGGTTGGAGGTAACTGAAGTAAAGTAAAGTGAAGGAGCGGTGCGGTGGTTGACAACATGGCCTGAAGGATGCCCCGTCCGGCGCGAGCGACCTCGTTGCTGCGCTGCATAATTTCGAGAGGCGGCCGGAGGCATCACCAGCGCCGATAAAATATATAATCAGGGCACGGCGAGGGCCTCTGGCAACGCGCTCTCGTTCACTCGCTTGCGCTTGCAAAAGTGCCACGGTG
Organism: Pogonus chalceus; assembly: GCA_002278615.1. Taxonomy (NCBI): domain Eukaryota; kingdom Metazoa; phylum Arthropoda; class Insecta; order Coleoptera; family Carabidae; genus Pogonus; species Pogonus chalceus. Next base: position 17,475,815 of record CM008230.1, on the reverse strand, counting down.
CTCACCAGCTCACCGCACACCGTACACTGTGTTATAAAATATCCAACAAACGTTTCAGACGCTGTTGGCTATGTGCACATAGTACAGCAATGACGATGAAGAAAAAGGATGGAATTCAGTTTATGTTAAAATATGTTGATTGAAGGCTCGCTCTTCAATTGTGTGTAAAATTTTGCAGACTTCTTCATCATATTTACCGGATATTATAACATGTTCGTTAATTTCTCCTATTTCACTATTGTTACAAATGTTTCTTTTTTACTTTGTTCTGCACTGTTGCCTTTGCCTTTACCATCACTTGCTATGTTATAATTTTCACATTTTCAAATAATTACTATTAAATGTTTATGCAATTCTTCTTATTATTTTCTGCTAAATAACCAAATCAAATTACTTGATGAAAGCGTGACTTCAATTTCCTCTTTTTTATTGTTATTTTCTTACATCATTCTGAATATTTAACACATCGTTATTATTACAGGGTTGGTCTAAGGAAATTTTACCCTGATATCTCAATCAAAATTATGGTGAAAATCATTTTTTTGTTATTATTTAACTTTTATTAAAACTATTTATAAAGCCATTAGCTTTTAAAGACATTTTAAGTGCAAACTTTAAAAGTAGAATAGTTCAAGTTTCGATGCGTCTTTATCATGTCGATTTTTCGTTTCATAATCGTAAATTTTTAACTTTTTCTTTTGTTGTACTAATAGTTGGTAATATTGTCATTTTGACAGTTTATTTATTCAATAATATGAGACACAATTTGTATATGGTTATAAGAATTTTAATTTGCAAATTTTGTACAAAATAGAAAATTCTTTTCATGTAAAATTTATAATATTTAGTACAAACACTTTTGAAATAGCTCATTACACATCCCAAGCATCGGTAGTGTTTGCCCGTGAGCCAATGAAGTAACAAATATACATGGACGCTAGCTCGGACGCTGGTTCGCTGGTGCTGGCATAACGCCTCAAGCGGACGCCATGTTGCCTTTTTAAACATTTCATTGATGCCTTTAGGCGCTCCTATGCGGAAAACTCAATGTTGCCTGGTTCTATGGTTTAGTATTGTTTAGTTCACTAGCTCTATACATATACGCTTCTATTCTACGTGTATTTGGTAACTGTTCTCTCTTGTTGATTATTACACAATATATTGTGGTAAATACTAAAATATTCATTTTTTTGCAAACAATTTTATCAAGTTTTCCAAAAACAATCACAAATTCAAAAAGTCGCTAACTTACTTTCGTTGAATGCTTGTTGATTATTATTAACATAGTAACAGGCAATTGTTTATACATTTCCAATGCCTCCTGTTTTAATTATATATTTAAAAAAATATATATAAATAAATTTATCATATAATTAAACAATTTTAAAACGAACCAGGGCATATAAAGTAATTTTTATCAGATACAAACAAGAATAAATTACAATTAATGTTTGAATAAAAGTTTTAAAAAAACCTTAATCACCTTGCTATTGGCATTAAATAAGTAGCAGCTGCCATCTCTATATTTCATCAATCAAAAAGTGAAATTTCTATTTATGCGTATCGAATTTCAACGTATATTTGCATATATTTCTGTTTTTGAATTTTTAAATATATACTTTGACAAAATATGACATATTTTATAAAAGGCTGTATTGTTTTTTTTTTTTTGTTTGGTTTATTTTTTATTTTATAAACTGACAGAAAAATCTTTTCATTGCCGTAAGCATAATTAACTTATTTTTATTTTAATTTAAAATTCAGTACATATACTTTAAAAATTAATAAGTATTGAAAACTCAAAAATATTTTAAATGTACGTTACCGTACGCTATTTTTTCAAATTTTACTATATATCCATATAACGGATGCAATTACTTACAAAGCTAGCGCGAAGCATATCAACATGTTTCTTATAACCAGGCTCGGTAGTTTATGGGGCCACGCACACTCGAACCTTACGTTATTTGAGGCCCCAATAGTCCTTAAAACTATACAACAACACTGAATGTTTTTTGATAAATTTGAATTCAGCATTACAACTATTACCTATTCTCAAAATAATGTATTAATTATCTATGTTTTTACACAGCTATTTCTATTTTTGACTAAAGACGTTCTGGCTTTTGATCGCAAATATATAATAGTTTAAATGAGTCTAATAATGCTTTGATACAAATATAAGATAACTTACAAGTCCCAAAACATTGTAAGACTTATAAAATACAAAATATTTTTGATAAGTTATCTCAAAAATTGAATAAAAGCTCCATAGAATGAAGAAAATGGTCCCTTAATATATTTAAGGGTGCGTGAAATATTAATAAGATGCGTAATTATTAGATAATGATAGTTCTAGGGAGAATTACAATAAGTTTTAATTTGTTGTTTATTATTTATTTCTAGAGTTGTTCATCGCTTTTAAAGAAATGAAAAGAAATAGTTTAGGAAGTTAGAAATATAATGTTGAGTTTATTGGGGTTTATATGAAGATAATTGTAGTTTTACCTGTCCTGGAGTGTGAATTGAACGTGTCCATACGCAGTAGATCATCGCCTACGGTATGCTAATACACATCTCTCTTGGAATAGAAGAGCGGTTGTTTGCTCAGACGTCCAGTCCATCGACGGTAGAGCACCGTGCGCTTGTATAAAAGGGGTCATATTCTATGTGTAAACCTGATATATATGATACGAAGTACACAGAATCGGGTTGGACTATGCCTGCAGGTATTATTAACCCAACTGCCTGCAACAAAAAGAACGGACCAGCGAAAGAGAGACCGAATGAACCGAAGCGAACGCTCTGGTTGGACGCCACGGGCCATTCTACGCGAGGCCGTTCCATTGCGCTGCTAAACTACGTTTAGTTCAGTTCAATTTCAACAGCGTACGCTCTGTCGTTCAGTTCGTGCGAGCTCCTCAATCTCATACCTCACGCTCATATTGTTACTCTTGCTGTTTACCTCTTTTGACAGTTCACGTAATATTTACCGACAGTTTAACAGTGATTGTTATTCAATTGTTTCTTCAAACTACCCACAAAAAACAATCGAATTTCTTCAAATATTTTTTTATTGTTTTTATCTGTGATGAACTATTTTATTTGTTAAATTTTCGTGTTTTTGGAAACATTGGCGCATCTATAAGTTTTCAATTCGTGTGATTAAGTTGCCGTAAAAATTTTCGCCGTGGAGAACCGAGGATCTATCACCCTGGAGCCCACGTGCCCAAAGCGGTAAGTCAAAATTTTTCTCATTTACTCCGCAGGAATATATTTTATATTTAATTGTGTAAACGCTCCGGGCAAATAAAATAAAAATGTTGGATAATTAAGCGTGTAAAGAATAATTAAACGAAAATTGATTAAAACTTTTTACGGTTTAATAAGATTCCGTCAAACTGTCAAATAATTATAAACAACACAATGAGAAGAAAAGCAAAGTGCACGTGAAAGATGACTGATACCTTGTTGTAAGTAAACAAACTGTGGTTGACGCTTGTGCATAACAGAATTGCAGTGTATCGCACGTCACTTGATGCTACATAAACTTGACGTGGATTTTGTTGTTGCCTCGTGGTTGTTGCAGTTATGTCTGATCAACTGGGGTTGATGGATAAAGTTCGCAACTTTACGAAGAATGTCCGTGCCGCAAGCAACGCATAAGAAAGTCGTGTCTTATCGCGATTTTTTTTCTGTTTTCGCGTGATGAGTATGGTGAAATTTTTCTTCTTGTCCGGCTATCTTGATTGTTTTTTTTTTATATAATTACGATTTATTTTTGGGGATGTAATTGATAAATCAAATACTAAGAAATTTTTAAAAGTCACCTTAAGCAATTTTATTTTATATAGAATTTTTAAATACTTATAAATATTGGAGTCCAGCATTAGCTGCTCTATTTTTTTTTGTTAGCGTTTCCAAAATTATAATAATTTGGTTACCAATAATTATAACTAAATGCCCCAATTTACACTAGTGTTCCTTAAATATTTTAGAACTTAAAAAGTGTTTGTCCATGAGAATTATTTTGGAAAAAACTGTTTTAGGGTATTCCTTTTTTATATATTTTTATTTTAAAGTATTTTTCACCAATAAAACTTCTAAATATCTTCCAAAATACTGTCTAAAAGACTTTAATTTATATCTTAAATTAATAATTATGCTACAACTAAAAACTAAAATATATTATGAGCCTGATAAAGAAAATCTAAATTATTTTGTTTTAACTTCAATTTCTTAGTCAAATTTGCGTTATAAGAAATAAGCAATGTTAAATGACAATCCAACTTTGATTGCTTTTATAGAAATAAAATAAATTCTACTGGTAAAAAGAGTAATTCCGCAATGAAACAATTCCGTTTGCATCGTTTAAAGAACATTAGCAAAAAGGTATTAAATATCAAAATGATTAATTCGATTTTAAACATTTTACCGGTTGTAAATCCATTGAATGTGTCTGTTTAAGCGACCAGGAAGAGATCACATGTTAGATTTATGAACTAGGGTGCAAAGTGTGAACGGATGAACTAGAAAGTCGTGATCATAACAAAAGCTCTGTTGAGCTCATTGCACACCTAATAGATATGGATGATTTCACATAATCTTATAGTAATTTTAAACCTGTTTTTCATCTTTGATGCTTTTACACTTGATAATTATTTACTTTGTTGGGTTCAATCTTATATTAGGATTAAATTTAGTTGATTTTGAAGTAGATTTTGACTCTTCCTAAATTTCTTTAAGTATACTTGACTTCGCAATTGAAATTTATAAAACTAAATTTATCTAAATAGTAGATATTTGTTATAACAATTATTGATGATTTGTTTTTGGCGTTATCTTTTTGATTTAATTCTTGCTTCCCTTAAAGTTATTCTTTTTTTTTTTTAACGTATTCTCTTTTATTTAATCCCAGTTCACTTTTGGTCTTTCTCTTCCTTTTTTTCCCCATTATTTTCATTGTCCAAATCTTTTTAACCGGTATTTTATCGTTCATTTTTATAAGGTGACCTCACTAGCTCAATTGTCTTTTTCCTAGTTCCTAGTTCTTCTCTTATATCTACATTTATTATTCTATCTATCATCGTAACTCCCTTTACTTTTCTAAGGTATTTCATTTCAATTGCTTGTATACCTTGCTTTTCGTCGTTTCATTCATCACCCAGGATTTGGTCACCTTACATATTCTGCTGTTTATGTCCTCATCATAAGATCCGTTACCTCATCATTTTTTAATAGGTTAAAATAATACATTTTTACGAACGTCAAAATTATTTCAAAATTTCCTAGATTTTACTATCATCCGGGCTATTTTTGGTACGGTCTTTTTGAACTACATTGTGTCGCCTGAGATATCTCGTACTAACTACAGAAAGAAGTTGACTTTTAAAATTGAATATCTTAGTATTAGCATCGTAGCGTATTAAACTCCCTTAAAAACTAAATTTTATAATCGTCCAATTTATCTCGTGCGTGGTCTTTTGAGATTACTAAATGTGGTCCAAAATATCTCGGGCTTGATGATGTAAGAACTTCACTTATAAACTAAAATACTTAGTAACTTACGAGTCATTTTCTAAGCGTATCAAACTTCCGTAAAAATAAAATTTTGAATCGTCCGTGGTCTTTTGAGATTATAAAGTGTAACCCAAAAAATTTAGCATCTTTTCGAAATAAATAAAATAATGCAACTAATAAAAGTAATAGAGTATATTATTTGTAGGCGGCCCGTTGTGATGGACGCGTTAATGTTGCCTCGGTAACGTCGCGGGTGATTGATACTATCTGTTTGATCACTAATTATTACTGACATAATGTAGCATGCTAACTATAGGTGAACAAGCGCGTGCTCAAGTTCCAAATACATGCACGATATCCATATATGTAACTACTTATATATTAGTTCTCAACGATTTGGTGTTTGTCTCAGCGATTTACATTTTTTATTCTATTCTTATTTTTGGTTTGTTTGCATGTTCCTTAACGGTATATTTTAAGTTATTTTAACTGTTTTGTTTTATTTACTGATCTATGTGATATATTAGAACAGTGCTACACAAACTTTTTTAAATTTGCCTTGCAANGCAATTGAAATTTATAAAACTAAATTTATCTAAATAGTAGATATTTGTTATAACAATTATTGATGATTTGTTTTTGGCGTTATCTTTTTGATTTAATTCTTGCTTCCCTTAAAGTTATTCTTTTTTTTTTTTAACGTATTCTCTTTTATTTAATCCCAGTTCACTTTTGGTCTTTCTCTTCCTTTTTTTCCCCATTATTTTCATTGTCCAAATCTTTTTAACCGGTATTTTATCGTTCATTTTTATAAGGTGACCTCACTAGCTCAATTGTCTTTTTCCTAGTTCCTAGTTCCTCTTTTATATCTACATTTATTATTCCATCTATCATTGTAACTCCCTTTACTTTTCTAAGGTATTTCATTTCAATTGCTTGTACCTTGCTTTTCGTCGTTTTTTCATCACCCAGGATTCACAACCATACGTAAATACTGCTTGAAAAATTGTATTGAATGCAGTGATTTTGGTTTTATTTGACACTTCTTTCTTGCCTATGAAACTGTTTTTATAGCATTTTGGTCGTCTTACATATTCTGCTGGTTATGTCCTCATCATGAGATCCGTTACCTTATCATATTTTAAGCTTAAAATAATAATTTTTACGAACTTCCAAATTATTTCAAAATTTCCAAGATTTTACTATTATCCGGGTTATTTTTGGTATGGTCTTTTAGGACTGCATAGTGTCATCCGAGATTTCTCGTACTTAGTACTGAAAGAAGGTGACTTATAAAAGTGAATATCTTAGTATTAGCATCGTAGCGTATGAAACTCCCTTAAAGACTAAATTTTATAATCGTCCGATTTATCTCGTGCGTGGTCTTTTAAGATTATAAAGTCCTGTAAGAAGTTTAGCTAGCGTATCAAATTTCTTTAAATTACTAAGTGTAGCCTAAGATATCTCGGACTTGGTCCTGTAAGAAGTTCACTTATAAACTAGAATATCTAGTTCCTTACGAGTCATCTTGTATGCATATCAAACTTCCATAAAATTAAAATTTTACAATCGACAGACTTATCTCGTCCGTGGTCTTTTGAGATTATTAAGTGTAACCCAAAAAATTTAGCATCTTTTCGAAATAAATAAAATAATGCAACTAATAAAAGTAATAGAGTATATTATTTGTAGGCGGCCCGTTGTGATGGACGCGTTAATGTTGCCTCGGTAACGTCGCGGGTGATTGATACTATCTGTTTGATCACTAATTATTACTGACATAATGTAGCATGCTAACTATAGGTGAACAAGCGCGTGCTCAAGTTCCAAATACATGCACGATATCCATATATGTAACTACTTATATATTAGTTCCCAACGATTTGGTGTTTGTCTCAGCGATTTACATTTTTTATTCTATTCTTATTTTTGGTTTGTTTGCATGTTCCTTAACGGTATATTTTAAGTTATTTTAACTGTTTTGTTTTATTTACTGATCTATGTGATATATTAGAACAGTGCTACACAAACTTTTTTAAATTTGCCTTGCAAACTTTAAAATGTACCGGTGTTGGTCCCAAAATATTATTCTAAATATGTATCAATCCAATATGAGATCATTTTTATTTGACATTTGTATTTCTACTATAAAATTTCGAATGTATTAGTGATGTCGTGGGAAATAAAAGATTCTTATCGTACGATTTATACTCGTATATTGAGTCAAGGTTGTCAGGTTCTTTAAAAGTCAACTTTGATTCTTTTTACTAAATATCGATTATTCCAAATATATACTTATTATTATGTATCATTTAAATTTTTTGTGTTAATTCGAATTCCTTTACGTTTTAATTAAGTTTTAAAATAGTTTACTGCATTCATTTGTTTTTTAAATAGGTAACTGCGATATATTTCGTTATATTCTTTTGTTTTTATCTGTCAAACTTTGTTTGGTTATTATTTTATGTATGTATATAAATTTAAAATTGATGATTTAAAATATAAATAAGTGTTGATATTATTACAAATACAAACACTTATAAAGATAAAATAACAAAGAATAGTGTAGCATTATCACAAAGCAAGTGCTGTAACTCGTAATATGGTAGTAGAATCATCGATTTATCGAGTAATCAACAGTCTTAAAATTACCATAATCAGTGGAACACGAACCACTAGTTGACTTACTATAATGGGTTGGTCTTTTACAGACGGCGCTAAGAATAACTAGGCAGTTTATACACACTTTCTTAACCTTACTGCAGTTTATTTTTATATGATTTACGCAATGATTTATAACTTTATAAATGAATAAAGTTGATTGTTGTTTTATTAGAAAAATGGTAAATATGGAGGTGTTATTTCAATTGATAACATAAATATGTTATTAATAAAATATAAACGTAGGTATATAGTGTGAACAAAAGATCATGTAGGTAGTTAATAATAGTGATATACGATCTAGCTACTTACCTTCACATACTTACCAAAGATGTAGGTGTATTATCTATTATTTTACTTAAATAGGTATATGATTCATGCATCATTTTTAATTTTATTATATAGTTTGTATATTTTTGCGGTATAATCGTTTCATTTATAGTTCTTATAGTAACCATACTGACTATTGTTGATTCTGTCTAGGCGAGATTTTATTTCTATTTCTATTTTTTCTAATAATATCATTTAATTCATTTTAAACTTATCTTTGGTGAATTCTCAGAAGAACCGCG
>CM008230.1:17248541-17259784 GCA_002278615.1 Pogonus chalceus | reverse complement strand
CGTTATAGTGAGATAATCTTTAGAATATTTACTAAATATAGAGGATATGAAATTTATTTATTTTTTATTACGACAGTTTATGGTGTTCCCATGCTCTGTCGTTATAAGCGGTTTCAACTGAACTTACTAAATCCAAAGGATAAATTATGCACACTAATCAAGGGGTATCTCTACATTGAAATAAATTCTAAATACTTAAAAAAAAAACAAGTATTAAATAAATAATAATTTTTATTTACAGTAAAAATTTAAATATTTAAAAAAATAACAAATATAGATAAAAATAAAAATATATAAAACCTAATTAGGTATATAAAACTTGTATTAAAAATACTTTATAAAAATTTTGAAATGGATAATTTCAAGTCTATATAATGATCCTCTTCATACATCTCATACATATCTTTATCAGGATATAATTCCATATGTCCATCATACGGGACAACCATTATCTCCTCCTCAGAAGATTCTTGATCGACATATATAGGGCGTTTGGCAAATTTATAAGGTTCCGTAAACATACTATCCAAACAAAGAAATGGATTCACTCGACTTTTGAAGTATTCAATTTTCTTTTTTAATTTTTCTCTTCGATAAATAAAATTTTCTTTCGCATCTTTAAACATTATCAAATTTTCTTTCGATGTTTTTGGATTATGTAGTTTTAAATACATTCCTATATGTACTGCGGCAGATTTAGCAATATCTAAGAAGGGTTGGTACGGTCTTTCAATTTCTACATTTATGACAGCATCGATGACTTGTTTCGACATGAATTGTTCTAAATATCCAAGTGTAGGTAAATTTTTCAAATCACCAATATCAATTGTTTTGGTATTACGATAATTTATAATAATATGTGCATATTTCGTTGGTCTAGACATGAATTTATCAAAGCATTCTTTAGAACACATACGGTAAATAAAATTCCTGTACTTAATAAGAAAATCATTGCAACCAGGATTTATAACATGCACTGGTTGATTGTCCCAGAAACATACAATACAAACTCCATCTTGGTAATATGCTTGATCTTCTTCTGCAGCTACAGGAGTTGGAAGAAATTCTGGTAACACTTTATCTTGTTTTGGTGGAATATAATTAGTTGGATTCAGATTAAAATATTTACGATATTTATCGCAAACAAAATAAAAATAATTTTCAAATTGAACAATTTTTGATCTATCAAGATATTTTCCAGAATTTTCTAAAATATCATGAAATAACCAACACATAGGGCAATAATCTCGGAAGAGATCTAACCGCTGGAAAAATTCGCTGGGGGTTAAACAAACGCCAGCCATATTTATAACCATATTTAAATTCTTTTTAAATAAATAGTGATGGAATTGTTTCATTGTTTGGAAAATAAGACTTTTTGCTTTGAAATATAAATTCCATTTACTGTCCATATTCTCAATCATATGCATATTTTGGAATTCATAACGGATGTAATTACGATAGGCACCAATTCTGCGTTTCCATTGATCATTTGCAAATTTAATATAATTGTAAGAAAATGTTGTAGTAGGCATTTTGATTGGTATCATACTTTCATCGTAATATTCATTCATTTTATCTGCATTGATACTTAGCTCAATGATAAGATGAGGAGCTAATCCTAATGCCACGTAATATTTCATTTCTTCTTCTGTATTTGGGAACCCATCAAATATACAACCTTGTGTAATCGCAATTCCATCTAAAGTTAAAGTTTCAACTGCTTTTGCGGTCATGTCATATGTTACCGACCAACCTTTTCGGAGCACTCTATTTATATTTATAGCTAACTCACTTAAACGTATTTGTTCTTGAACATGTCGTATCGCGTCCCCTCTTGTTATTAATTGCAAGCCAAAATGTTTTTTTAAACGTTCACTTAATGTCGATTTACCTGATTTTGGTGGACCAATAATTGAAATTCGAGCTGGTATCAATGGAAATTGTTTATCACAATTTGTATATAATAACGGATTTTCTTTGAATTTTACCCGATTTTCTTCAGTATAAATAAAATATATGTAACGTCGATGTACCAAAGGAAATATTTTATCAGATCCTCCAGGAATAAACATTTGTATTGGATTTATATTTTCATAAACTTGTACTGGACAAGTCCTTCCAAATCGACTTATAAAGTAATATCCCTGCGTTAATAGTCTTTCAGCGGTATCTATATTTATTTCATAAACTCGTTCGAAGAACGATTTATTTCGAAATTTAATTTCATCGGTAAGTCTCGAAACAGCATAAAATGTTTGATTTAGATTAAAAGCATTTGTAGATACATTTGCAAAGTCGATATTTGCTTCAACTAAATTATCTTTTAAATTAACATAAAAATCAATATCTCTATTATAGTTTGTATCGATTGTATTATGTAAATCTTCGATAATTTCATCCTCGGTTGGTAATTTAATATTAAAAATAGGAGCGGGCATTTCTCTAGATAAAATTAAATTAACTTCATCTATATCTTCCTTTTCATCATAACTGGAATAATCATATGTTTCTTCATCCATAGCATACATTTCTTCTTCTTCGTGTTCTTCAATTTCTTGAATTTTTTCTAAATTAACTCCTGAATTTACAGGTGTGGTGAGTTTTCGACTACTATCCGTTATACCTAATCGAATTTTTCTGCGATGTTCTCGTTTCTCATCTAATAAAACTTGCATACGACTGTATTTTTCTTCCAACCATTTATTATATTTTATTTCATTTTCTTCTACCATTATTGCTCTTTTTTCATTTACTATATTTAATCGGTGCGTAAAACCTGCAGAAAATTTACGATTTGTTGCTAAATCGTTAGAAACTAAAAGTTCTATAACAATATCCGGGATAAAAAAGTTTGATGTCATTACTTTAACATCAGAAGGTCTACGTGGAAAATTATCTAAGATAAAACCAGCTTTAATATATTTATCATGAAACCATAAAGGTGTTAAAATACTTTTCAATAATTCAGGATTTAAGGGTATATCTCTTTCTATGTAATCTTTAAGCATAGTTACTTTTTGCATATTTGTAAGTATGGCTGGATCAACGAAACCTTCATTTCGAAAAATTTCATCTAAGTCCGGACCTGGTAAATTACAAGCTTCTAAAATTAATTCATCAAACGAAACATAATGACAACCATAATTTTCTGCAATAAGTTTAGCACAACTTGATTTACCACTTCCTGTGGTACCGATTAAACAAATTCTTGGTGGAGGAAATTTATCTGGGGGTTTATTATTTATATATAATCTTGGATCAAATACAAATTCATTCATAGCAGATATGCTGGATAAAAAATAAAGATTATTTTCATATGAAACTGCAAATTCCTCTTTGCCTTTCCATAAGACGAAATGACGTTCAAAAGTTACAGGACAATATATATTTGAAGCACCAAGGCGTCGATTTTCTTTATAATAATTTAACTGGGATTGACCAAAATCACCTTCTGTTTCGTCTCCTTCTCCTTCTCCAGCTATTTCGGCAGGAAAATCTGCCGTGTAATCGTGCATATCTGCTTGGATTTCTTCCTCGGTCATAATAGTAGCAATTTTTCTATATTTATTTTCAATATAAATGACAGCTTCTTTTAAGAATTCATATTTACTTTTGTCCGTTGGATCAACTTCAATTGGAGAATTATTATATTCTGATATTAAAAAACGTTTGATTGCTTCCCAGTTTTTATGAAAATCCACGATATGATTAAAATAATTAATACTTTTTTGGCTTTCAAATAAATTACTATCAAAATGATCTTCTGATTGTTTAATATATGCACGTTCTTCAATTTCATTCAATAAACTATCAATAATTTTTAATCGAGAAGTATTATCATTAATAATATTAAATTCTTTGTTAGCTGAATACTTTTTTATTTCGTTAAAAATTTTATCGAAATCTTTAAATGAACTATAATCTCTTTTACGAAACTGACTTAGTAAGAATTTATGATCGGGATCTTTATCTTTTATACATATAATATCATCTGCTAAAAATTCAGGGCATAATTTTTGGATAAAAGCTAAGTCTAATGGCATTCCATCTACAATCCATCCGCCTCTAGCAGAATTCGTTTGATAAAACTCATCTTCAGCTTCTTGCATTGCTGTTTTAAACATATCAATTTTTTCTTCAATATTCAAACTCATATTTGGTATAGGAGCATTGGCAAGAACGTTATCTACATAGTTTTGTACAAATGGGTCAAATACTGTTGCCGGTTCAGTAGGTTCTTTCAGTTTGTCCGGTAAATGAGTCATAAGTAGTTTAACGTTTTTTAAAATTCGAACTAAAGTTTCCATTTCAGTTATATCTGGTAAATTTAAAGCTTTTAAATCAAATTTAAAATTTTCGTTAATTGTGTTCGATTCCGCTGATTCTTTTTGGATTTTTTTATTATAAAAATGACGGATAATTTCTTCAATTAATTGCTGCGATTTTACTTTCCATTTTTCTATATCTTCCTCTCTTTCTTTTGTTCGAGTATTATTGATACATACTAATGCTTCAGTTATAGCTGCTGTACGTAATTTATCGATATATTCTATGTGCTTAAGTCTTTCATAATTTTTTTCTAGAATTATAGGGTCTAAAATTTTACAATTATACAAAAATGAAAGACTCTTTGAAATTGCTGTTTTCCCAGATTTATTTGGACCGATAACCCAAATGCGGCAAGTTGGATTTGGCGTTGTAGGTAGTAAGTAATTTCTAGGATTTCTACAAAATTTATTCACAGATTCTTCACTAGATAAAAAATATAATTTATTCATGAATTTTGTGACATATTCAGCTTTGCCTTCAATTTTTCGTCCTTCTTTTAATGAAACTGGACATTTGAAAGTCCAATTTGATAATTGATATTTATACATAGATCCATTTGTATTCAGTCTTAACAAATTAAAAGAATCTTCAAGAGTTGGTTTATAATCTTCAGTATCATCAGGATTATCAGCATCAGCATCTGGATCAGTTCCTTTGACAGTAAGATTCATATCTACAGATTTAGCTCTTTCCGGAATTAGAACATATTGTAATCCTAATGTTTTTAAACGAATTTTTATATCGCTGAACATTTTTACTGTTGAGAAACGGCCATCAATTTTAATTAAATACTGTGGATCATATTCCAATATATTGTTATGAAGATAATCTTGCACAATACACTTATATTGACGAATTTGAGATGATATATTTGATCGATAATTTAATGGTAATTTAACAATAAATTTTCGCGTATATCCATCAATCATATCAAAACAACAAGTACCTCCGAACACAATTTCATTTAATTCATTTTCAGTGAAAAGATCACATGAAATTGGATTTAAATAAAATTCTTGGCGCGTTAAAAGATTAAAACGATAATTTTCTCTTTTACTGACTACATCTAAATTATCACATGTTAAATATATTATAATGAGTGGTTGATCTCCAATTAATTTCAATATAAATTGTAATTGAGATTTCGGATTTAATAGATCGCTATAATTATCTGATTTATTTACAATTTCGATGTTACTAGGACCAAGATCTATGTCATATGACTTTTGCATCATAGATTTCATTCTCTTTTTATTTGTATTTTGCTCTTCTTCAACTTCTTCTACTTCAATATTCATTTCTGCACTTAATACTTCTTCCTCAGTTATTGTTTCTTCTCCAGCTTGCGAAACATGTTTACCAACAGAAATTCTGCTTTTGTCAATATAATATTCAGAAGGTAATATTTCTTCAAAAATTTCTTGTACCGTAAAAATTGCAGATTCCGAACTAATGGGATCTTCTATATAATTTTTATTAGATACCAATGGAAAACCACTTATGATAACACCTCGATGCTGAGCAGTTTGGCTTTTGACTCTTTTTTCAAGTAATCTTACAATAATTTCAGGTCCAACTGCACGACCGGCTTTTAAATTATAACTAATACATTCGCCTGCTCTACTATTTGAATTTATTTCTTCTTTTATAAGCGATTCCGGGGCGATATTAACACATTTCCAATGTTTAGAGATACTTTTTGCAACTTCTACTTGACCGATATTTGGTTTACCAAGAACAAGAAACGAAATAGGGGGTGTTGATAAATACTGCGATTCCGCTTCATCATCATTGTATTCATTGACAATACTTTTTATATTAGATTTATGCAATATATTCGCCAATTTCGGTATTTTACTTGTATGAGGAACATCTTCTACATTTTGATAAAATATTAAAGGGTTTCCAAACGATTCAGATGAAGTTTTTTTATTCGGTAATAATGAATCGATATTTTCTAAATATTGAAAGTATTTGCCATCGCAAATAACGGTTTGATCTATGCAAAAATTATTTAAATCTTTATATTCTTGTGGTATTTTACGTTTTACTTCTGTCATCTTAAAGTTTTATTTGTTGTCAAAATGATAAATAAATTTTATCAAAGGTTACTTTAGAAAATATTATTATTTAAACGCAGAAAACTACATTTTGAACTATTTATTTATGTAAATATAAAAAATATAAATCAATTAGAAACATAAACAAAATCTCATTTCCAATATAACATAAATAAAGAAAAAAATCAGTGTTAAATTATAAGTAATATATTTTTTGATAAATATTTTACATACATGTAGTTTTTTTAATTTACAAATTTATGGCATATTATCAATTTTATACTATATAAATACAAAATTTCAAATGGACATGAACACGGCAAATATTTTAATAATATTAACAAACATATAAATATAATAAAAGAAAATAACTGGTAATTTTAATTATTCATAAATATTTCTAAATAGTTAAAATCAATAAGCAAATACATATGGATTTATATGAACTAAANATAGTAAATCTTTATTAAAGATCGAAATTTAGTTATTTTTCATTTTAAAAACATAAAGCATACTTAAAAACTAGAAAAATTATTAATAGAAGCCAGTCAACAGCGTAATACATATTAAATAGCTATAAAGAAAGCAATGACACGGCAAAGTTTTAAAATATCTTTAACAGTCTTAATAAACATTAGATTGTCCGAAAAATAAAACATGAACTAAAACTAAGTGCATCAAAACTAGTAAAAGGCTTAAAGATATAAAAAAAAAAAACTACTTAAGCTAAAATTATCAGAAGGTTCCTTCAAATATAAGAATTATTATATTAGTTATATCAATAAAACCAAAACGCAAAACTTTGCGATAACATTAGTCAATAAACTTTTTAATAAATAACTACTAATTTACATTGTTACTTCTTCAGTATTTTTATTTTTAATATTTTATTAAAAGTTAGCGACAAATAAAGACTTACCTTTTCAGCCAATCTAAAATTATTTTCAAAATACATACAAACATAAATTTTATTTATACATAAATTAAAATAACAATGAAATATCAATTTTTATTAAACACGTTGAAAATTAAAATTTTTAATTTTTTTTTTTATATTTTTCGATTTATTATTTACACAAATTGAACACATGTTTATATATAATATAATATTCCATCGATTTTTGGAAAAATAAAAATATGAATTAATTATCTATTAGTTAAAAGTCTATATTAATGAACAAAAATTGGATACTTATTCTCATTTGGGTTGATGGTACAGAAAGGGAAATTTTCTGCAGCGGCTTGACTCTTGGTGAGTACGTTGAAAAATGTTGATTTGCCTACATTGGGTACACCGACAATACCCACTCGAAGATTGGTTCCAACACGTCCGATTAAGGGCTTCCTTTCAGGCTCTTCTACCTTTTTAGGAGGCATTATGTAGAAAGTAGCTATAATTAAAAATAAAAATAAATTTTTTATTGAATATATATTTTTTTGAAATGTGACAAGTATCAGAAGATCTGAGAATCAGACGTAATTTACTCTATACGATATAGTTAATATAATATATAGGGACTCGCGAAATGGCGAGCGAGTGGTCTGTTGAGGTAAAACATATCATTTGCAAAACTGCGCCGATCAGCGTGTTATTTTGCATATAAACATACGCTGCGGCAATGTTAAATCTTTGTGTATAAAATTTATGATGGCCTTTAATTGCGCACGAATGTGCATATTTTCGAAATTTGAGTGTTTTTATGGTAAATATAACAGTTATAGGAGGAGTCGCGCGGCCCACAGGGCATCCGGCAACAATTTCATGAAGATTATACCGGTGTTTCGAGTCGGTTCTACCCTACAATAACAATTCTTCGGTCTGATATCAAATGTGGTTAGTTTTAATCGAACTGTCTCGATATTCAGAACCAAGCGCAGCCCTAATGACGGACTAGAGCCGTGCGCACACTGCAATTTGAAATTAACCACTGACACAGGAATCGGTATTAATGTAATTATCGATGCAACTGCCCCAGGTCAACAAAAGCACAACAGCGGTAATTTCAAGACGAAGACGACGTCGATGGACTGAGGCTGCGATCATGGTTTATATCAACCAGCAGCGATGTACTATCGTCCAACAATTTAAACGCAAAATACTCGCGCCCCATTTAATATGCAAATTTCAAGTCTACAATCGACACACCCCTACATCAAAAATCCCTAATTTAATATTTACTTCCATACAAAAATTAAATAAATACGTTTAATTTCATAAAACAACAATTAAAATGTTGCGGTGTTTTATTCGAAACATGCGCGGATCCCTTGAGATTCAGCCTTCCGCGAATAGATGTCACTAGTTGTACTACTATCGAACAAAACATCAATACTAAGAACGATCATGGAAATAGACAAATTTTATTTAACATCTTATAAAACTAGATTTAACACTAATACATGGTTTATTTAATAAAATAATATAATTTCTTCAATTTTAAGTCTCATACAATGTCTGATTGTTGAGAAATTGTGTAATGTAGAACATAACCTCTACGTGTAGTTATATTTTAACATATTTTAATTAAGTAAAATGCTATATTACACAATTATTACATAGCAAATTAATAATTATATTGTGTTAAAATACGTAATGATACTCACTTTAATTAATATTTAATAAATGTCAATAAAACACTAACACTACACTTCACAGTCAACTCGTGGTGGACCACGACAAGTAGACAGCTGGTGAAAGGAGCCGGTTTAGGTTATCGGGTTGCTGTGTAGCAGGCGACGCGAAACCCTGAAATCGAAATAANAGCTGGTGAAAGGAGCCGGTTTAGGTTATCGGGTTGCTGTGTAGCAGGCGACGCGAAACCCAGAAATCGAAATAAAAATATATAAAATAATCGATAATAATTTATTTAATTTTTATATACTATTTAAATTTTACAATAACTTGTGAATTTTTCACATTCCATCGAAAATTTAAAAAGGCATTACGTTTGAATGAGACACGCGGTACACTTAAAGAATTAAGTTAATATCAATAATGACTTTTATTACATAGCGGGCGTACTAAAATTTTCTACATACAAACATAATTTGGGCCATTACCAATAACGTAATGTTGTGATGAAGGCAAAGAAATATTTAAATTAATAAATTACGGGTTTCAGCATATTATTGACGCGTGTTTTACAAGAAGTAAACGTTACCAGCAAACAGAACGATGAAATTGGCATGTACAACCATTTATATAGCCGAAAATAATATAGTCGGGCATTACAAATTGATCTAAGATATTATAATGATAGCATAATAATTTGTTCATCTAATATTCTAAACATTCCACGAAGTTCACAAATAGATACGGATTTTTTCAAATGCGTCTNAAAGATTGACAAATATGTATTTTAATAATTAAAAAATAACTGCTAGAATATATAAACTCCATAATATCTTATTAAACACTAGTGTATAATAATATATCACAGTTGTGCCATTATATGATTGAAAATTATACAAGAATTGTATAAATTTCGTAATCGTAATAGAGAAAAATTGTTAAAATGAAATGAATGAGTTAAAGATAATGCATATAAATATTAGAGAAAATATATTAATACAAATAGTTTTTATTCAAATTCTGCAAATATCTTAATACATAACATGATTATAAACAGTTTACTGCAATAAATGATTGTTCAATAAGTTCCCAAGAATTGATTTTATGTATTCTATATTGAAATGTTTGAGTATTACATATAGCTTAATATGTATTATAAGTTATAAAATAGATATTGATTCGTAAAAGTATGACAAATAATAGAAAAAATTAAGAAAATAAAATCGGGTAGATGTAAAAATGAATACAGTAATAAAGTAAAACGTTATTCGAAAGATATTATTACCCAAGAAGCACTGATGACATGTTATTTAACATCCGAAAGCATATCAAGTTTACTCCGAATCTGTAACAAATACATTTGTCATTGGGTACTTCCTGTCGGCCGGTGTACATTTATGAAACATCCAAAGAACGAACCCATTATATCTCTTAAAATCGCAACATCGTTACAACGTATTGTTGCCAGAACCATAAGACGACGAAGAAAATAGAGAAGGGTCTCTGTGTGACCGGATGTGCATAATGTCGCGTGTTGAACACTGCACAAAAGATATATTCTTACAATCGGTTGCGGTTTTCAATCGTGTTGACACCCGCATTCAGTGTGACATCTCTATCGGTGATCAGTAATCGGTTACCGATTGTCAATATGAGCTTTATTTATTGGAAATGCATTTTTATGGGCTGTTAGTTTATTGCGGTTAGCTGTCAAGTATTTTGTAGATTTTATTTATTTGCATTTTGTACGGGTTGTTACATGCATCTTTTTATAATTATTTTTAAATCTAGCTGATTAATTATTATTTTAAGAAGATTTTATATAGTTTTATGTGGTATATAATGCATTAATTAATAATAAATTAGTTCTAATTTAATTAAAATTTCATTTCTGTAGTTTTAATTTATGGTTAATTAAAAAAAAATCAAAGTTATTGAATATTTATACAATTTTAATTATGAATTTTAGCAAATACATTAGCATCGGTTATTATTAATTTTAATTAATAAACATGTAAATATTTCAATTAATTTTTAAAATTAAATTTAATACAACAAACTATCAAGTAATAAAAATAATATATTATTAATCAGGGCCGTAACTAGCTTTTTGTAGGCACTGGGCAAATTTCCCTCCCATCTCTTAATAAAAAAAAGTACTTACCATCCATATATGAAGGTTCTGAAGCTCCTGTTCTTTCATTTTTTTAAAAGTTCGGTTACAGTTTTAATAAATAAATATAAAATAATTATTCTTTCAATTGTTTCTGCCCGTATTT
>CM008230.1:17183877-17202732 GCA_002278615.1 Pogonus chalceus | reverse complement strand
ATTTTCACAACAATTTTTATTTATTTCACATAAAAAATATTATACTTTTATCTAATATAATTGTTACATATTTTTATTAATAAACACTTGATCATATAGTTTGTTCTATTTTGTTGGAATATTGAAACAAAATAATTGCAAAAAGTTAAGTGGTGCATTAAAAAAATTTGAGCTTTAAAATCGATAGAATAATACTTTTTTTTACATATTTGCATAATCTACAATAACATTATTTGTAAAATTTAAGAGAGTTATTTTTATCTTGTACAATATATACATTATAGAACTTTTTATTATAAAAATAAAAATATTTGATTTTAAAGCACCACATGCAGCCATAAAGACTAGAAAATATGTTGTCAAATATTTGCGCTGTTTTTTTTATCTTTATTATAACATTAAACACTAAAAATAAATATCACATGTAAAAATATTTAGAACTACTAAAGGAATAACACTGTAATAAATAAAATACATCCATTTAAAAATGCTTTGAATAAAAGTAAAGTTACACAATTCAAAAGAAAAACTTACTACAAAATTGTATAATATAGATTTTGATAAAATATAAGTAAAATTGATTTTAAAATTCAACTACTTTTGTTATAATTCTAATTAAATAGTGCGACCCGATTCAAAAATTACTTATTTAATTTAGTGCCTGTACCACGCTAACCTGTTGTTTATAAAATCAGAAAAGTAACATATCAGCATTTTTAATAATTTACATCAGCATTTATCTAATAATTCAACTTGTTTTATTTATAATATGATTAAAAATTACAATGAATTTATTTCAAATGAAGTTACTTTTCAAATTTTACAATATATTCTGTAATCTATAAAAAAAAGGTAACAATCTGAAAATAACTATAAATATATCAGGATTGAATTGTCGAAGGTACATCTCCCATTGTAACACTAGTAATATCTTTAACAATCATTTCTGCAACCTGCCAAGCCATTTCTTCTTTAGTTTTACTCTCCTCCATGTTAACTAATCGTTTCATAGCTCTTGCAATTCGAGATTCTGATTTACGATCTGGTTCTGGTTCAACATCAGTTTCAAAACGCCCAAGATCTGTTATTCTACCGAAAGATAAACGACGAGTTTTTCTACGTTTCCATAGTGAATCTGGATCGTATAATTGCCGGGTGTCTATATTCATATCAGTTCTATGGGGAGCTTTTAATTTTTTTACCGGTAAATTTGTTTCATCTATTGCAAGTAAAGTACTGCTTACTTCGCTACTACATTCGGAAGTTGTTCTGCGATGCTTTTTCAACGAATTAATTGAACAACCATTTGTTTGAACAGTGCTTATTAATTCCGATAAATATTTAAAATATAATTGTGAAGATAAAAACGGTTTTAAATAATTTTTATCTAACACATATTCGACTAATCGAATAGCTTGATGAAAACAATCTGATTGTAGACCATTTTCGCGGCATATATTTTCTTCGATTTGAAAACGTATTTTATCTCCGAAACCGAGCGGACATGTTGCTTGTAATGAAAAATATTTATCGTATAATACAACAGCATCATTTTGTGCTTCTTCCGGATTTAAATTATCATTTTGTAGTAATTGTTGCCGGAAATTAATCGCCGCTAACCAAAATTCTAGTAAACTAGTTGAATTTTCTTGTTCTAAAAATTCCATAAAATAGAATAATATTGTTTCGTTATATAGAATGTCTTGTAATATTATATTTCCACTAGTTAATACATCTATTTGATATTTACAATTGTAATGACTTCGAAGGTAATTATTGAAATATTTTTGTTCTAAAATATCAAACACGTATTTTTGTAGTTTATCATAACATGTAGGTTCTAAAACACCATCTTCGGTACAAATTGATTCGATAATATCATTTCGAATGTCTTCCGTACATGAGACTGGATTTGCTGCTTCTTGCGCAACATATTTTTTAAATATTCTCAAAGCATCGTCGGTTAATGCACGGGTTATTTTTTCTTTATGTATTTTTTTCTCGCTAATAAAACAATCAATTATATCTTTATCACTACTGGGGCTAGATTTAACTGTATTACTTTTTATTTCTAATTTGTGCAACCTATAACTAATATCACTAGCATCCTTATCACAAATAACATTAGTATTATCATTATTTCGTAGTTTATAATCAATTGCACTTGATGACCGATATTCAGAGAGAACATTCGAAGAGTAATCATACAAACTATTTGAATCTGCTGTGTAGGAATCACAGTCTGTGCTCACAGATAAACTGTCATGGTCTAAACGAGAGCTTGGAAGCGGTGATAATAATCGGACATCGATATTTTCTTCTAACTGATCGCGAGTTATATTATGTGTTATCCCGTCTGATATTTGTGCAGCTGATCGGAAACTTTCAATGTCTAACCAGCATCGAACGAAAGAGAGACCTCCATGTGCATCGAGATATTGAATGAAATAACCTAATGCTCCTTTATCTGTTAGGACCTCTGATAAAGTTTTAGAGAGTCGGGACGATTGTTGCACTGATGTATCTGTTTCACCTGTTAATATTTAATAAATACTTCAGAAAACATTTACAAATTATTATTAAAACTATATTTAGAAATAATAAATTAAAATTAATAATATATTAATAATAAATACCTATATCGCATAATCCTTCGTCCTCCAAAGAGGCGAGAATTCCTGTGCATTCCGAACTATGTAAGGTTAATCGTACATCATCGATTCCATTTACCAAAAAAGGACTTAAAGGTGGAGTCGTCTTCAAAGGTGAAGAAAACCCGGCCTTTTCTTTTTGACCTAAAAAAAACGATGATATAAAAGTAAATAAAAATGTACGTCACACTGACAGATCACCAAAATAAATAACTCACCAGATCTTTTCCAAAATTGCAGCATATTTCATAGTAACTTCATCTGACAACGCGAGTATCCATTGATAATAAATATTAGAGATTACTGTAGATTTTTTTGGGTGCACAAACCAAAATACAGTACACGTCAAAATAATGCGTAACAATACGCATATACATATAAACCGCAATAATTAAACTGAAATAAACAAGACATTATAATAATGCCAACCTGTGAACTATGAAATATGAAACTTTCATGGCGAATAACATCAAATGCCGCCAACATACTCAAAAATACGCCTAACTCACCTCAATACACCATTTTCTTTTAAAAATTCTAACAAGAAACTTATAAAACTTGAAAATTTATAATATCATAAATTTATAACTATAAACTCCCCTTAACATGAATAGCACATAAAATCAGCAATTACAAACATATAATCTTTAATTTTAAATAGTAAGGTCATGCGAAAAATGTTTCTTAGAATTGTATTCTTAAGACGAATAAGGAAAACACTTATGTAATCATTTTTAATAAATGTTAATTAAATTATTATAATTTCCGTTAGTATAGCGTTGAGCGACGAAAAATACTCTATTAATAAATTAATTGTAATTATATCCGTTCCAATAGTATTAAGCACAATTTGAAGTATAAATTAATGATATATTAGGAAAACAGAAATTTATACGATTTTTGGCACTTTTTAAATAAATTTTATTTATTGTTTCAAACAAATATATGTCTTAATTAATAATGAATAATTATAAACTAGTTTCGAATAATAAAATAAGTTAATTAAGAATTTAATGAGATGAATTTACAATAAACATTCCTTGTTATTATCTGCGAATACGAAATAAGATAAAATAAAGTTTTAATTAGTTGCAGAACTAAAGATATAATCATGCATTAATAATTTTGAAACCTTGAACTAAGAAACTAAAAATAAATAATAAATATATATTGGTTTATTTATAGATAAATAACAATTAATACAATAATGTATAATTTAATATTAAAATCGGATGCACGGCCAATTATACAGTTAGAAAAATAAACATTTTTAAGAGAAAAAGTTCACGGTCCTAATAATAATAATAGACATTGGACATTCTCGCAAATACATTTTCCCCTTCTATAAGTTTTAAGATGACCTGAAGAGGCCAACGCACCACGTACGGTATTAACAATAACAACTTACATCTGCAAGAACATACATAAGTGGAATCATTTACTTCGCGGATTCCAAACGGTCAACATTACATAATTTTTATAAGATAAAACAATACATTTTTAATACTGTGATTCAAAATGGATATTAGATTATTAGTTGTTGCGTATTTAATGATTTGTGGTGTTACTATCATTAGCGCTTCACCATATAGATCTAGATCTCGAAATAAAAATTCTGCGCCAACTTATGACCAAAAACAAACCGGGGAATATAATATTCAATTGCATTTAAAAGATTTTGAAGTTGTTGCGCTGTTATCTGATGGTGCTTTTGGAGATTTAGGGGTAAGATCCTTATATTATTAATTTTTAAATAAATTACGGAATAATATAAATTCCAGGAATATGATTATAATTACGATTATTCCGAATTAACGATAAAACCTCCCTTCGGATCTCAATCAACAACATCTACCCCAACAACATCTTCATTAACATCAACAACGCAACGTCCCTCACAAAAACCTGAAACAATTCTCCCACCAACTTCCACAACAACAACACCGCAAGAAGTATCTTCAACAACGTCGGAAGTTGCGCAAACAACAAAAAATAACTTAAACGAAGTATCAACAACAGAAAAAGTTGTTGCAATTACAACTCAAAGCCCTGTAATCTCAAGTAATCCCCCAGTGCGATTAGATAATGAATTAGAAACGAATGCAACAATAACGAAAGATGAACAAACAATTAAAACTGAAATTGTTGTAAAACCAGTTGAAAATTTAACTATTATTGATAATAAAGAACATAGCGGACAAGAGGAAAATTTACCTTTAGTTGTACATCGTAAATGTGCGAGTGGTTTTACTAGAGATAAATTAGGAAGATGTCGTCGCGTCCGACGACCACCACCTCAATTTTCGTAAGATTTTTGTTCAAAAATCTTGTACAATTTGTAATATATTTTTATAAATACATCCAAATATTTAAATACACCATTTTAATATACGTTTTATTTTTAGTTTCGGAATATCAAGACTTGCTAGTTTAGCTTCGAAATTAAGACAAGCTACAAATGATTCTTCTGCAACATCTGCGCAACAATCGAATGAATCAGATTTAGATGATTAAATATATTTATTGAATAAAATTAGTTTTAATTTTGCCATATTTCATAGCATCATTTCGCATTATTTATTAACCATAATGCATTTTTTTATATTATGAATATTTTTGTATTTATGTGATCCTAATAAATAATTATCAATATTTTATGAGTTATATCTCATAGTTTATTTTTTTTCCTATTTTATTTATTTATTTAATCGTCTTAAATGCAGTTAACTAATTGAATATTCCTAGAATTTTGTTCTTAATATTTTTACAGTTTAAATTAAAAACAGTAAATTTGAAAACCAATAAAAGATAAAAAATTCTTTTCCGGTGTAGTTCAAGTCGTTTTATTGTAATTAATAATAAAATTCATATTATTTTCTTCAAATATTAATCAGCAATCATTTGTTGTTGAATGAAATATTATTATTAGTATTTTTTTGAACTTTTTAAGCGTTATGAGACAATGACTCTAATAGTAGCTATAATTATAATTATAATTACATGAATTTTGATAGTAGTTTTATAAAAACTAGTATATTTATAAACTCAGGTACAAACAATAATAATAATAAGTACTTGTATTATTATAAATACATTATTTCATATGCACGAACATAATTAATCATCCGCCAAGCTGAACAAACTATAATATTAAGTCAGCGTAAAATTATAAAATTCACCGTTAATTTCCGCAATATTTTTACCCATCAAACAAAACGCCATATAACCAGTAAAAACGCAAACATAAGACAAAAAAATATACAAGTTCACAGTCACAGTTAACTATACCGTTAGTATAAAACAGGCATAAACTTGTAATGATGCTAACATCATCTTCGAAGCATCTACAACGTTAAGAACTGAAAACATTCAGTCTTGAAGTAGAAGTTGCGCTCGTAACAAATCATCATGAAACATATTTGTGTAATTGTGTTAATATTTATATCGGGGACATTAAGTGCACCAGCAGTTAAATATGATCAACGGCAAGAAGGGGATGTTAATATTCGGGCAGATTTAGAGAATTTCGTTATTTTAATTATACCAACATCCGGACCAACAAACCTTGGTTTATTGGATATTCTATCGAAAAGTATCCCAGGTAAAGGTTTAATGAAACATAATAAACAACACGGGCATAATAATGAAAATAAACGAATCTCTGCACCGATATTACCAATCCAAGAAACTGCTCAACACTTTATCGAATCAAAAACGGCACCCTACCATGTTGATATAAGCCGTACAAGAAGTCATCTAGCTAAATTACACCCGCAAGTACCTCAATTAACACCTGGAGAAGTATTAATCGCGCATTCGCCAACTATTTCCCTCGGAAAATCAAAAGAAAATTCAGTTTTAAAAACTGATGAACCGCAAAACTCCCGCAACGCACGGACTTTAAGATTGTTACCTAATGACGATTTCCAAGCGCTTGTAGTTTCTTCAGATTTATTTGTTGGACGAAAATCTGGACGAGATAAAAAAAATAATATACAAAAAAGTAAAAATGGTGATAATTTAACGCTTTTAGGCGCTGAAATGGACCAATGTGGACCAGATCAGAAAAGAGACGCTCAAGGAATTTGTCAAATAATTAAAGAATGATTTGTTTTTTAATAAATATTTATTTGTAGCAATTTTCCTTTTTAACTTTTGTGCCAAAAAGGAAACACTCGTATCTCGCATTTTATTTATATTTTCATGTTTTATCCACCGAAATATCATTATTCTGTAGTGTTTCATTTTATTACAATAATAAACAAAATAATTTATATATAATATTTATTTTATTTTTATAACAACCAAATCCTTAAAAATACAATTCAATAAATAACAAAATAACTTATATGTATATTATAACTAAATATATTATTTTTGACGAATATTTTTCCTTCGTAATAACGGAGCAATTAAACTGGAAATTCGTAATCTGGATCTATAAAATTATAAATTAATTAGATTAAATAAGAAACAATTATTTTTTAAATAAAATTTCAAAATTACCCTTTTTTGTTAGACTTTTCAGTTGAAGTACTTTGCGTTTCTTGTATAGTTGTATTTTCATGATTTTTAAAATCAATTCCTTCTAAATCTCCAAACATCGAAGGGTCAAATAATGTAGCAGCCGCTAATAAAGCTTCTAGAGGAGTAACAACAACGAAAAAATCTTTTAAATCAATACGTACATTAGCTGTACCATTTTGTCGTTGATCAAAAAATTCCACAGTTGTTTGTTGTTGTTTAGTGGTTGTTGCAGGCGCACAAAATAAAACATCAAATAACATAAAAAGTGTAATAAACACTGATATATAATTAGAATTCATTGTGTAGTCCGGAAGATGTGTAATTATATGAATATTACCAGCACTGAAATGATTCTAGTAAAATACTAGTCGTTGCGGTTTTGATCGTCTCAATTTATAATTCTCTTCGGAGCGAGATTATCGTGCGTACGATGGGAAACATGTTCTGGTTTAGTATAAAATAAGCTGTTGATAATATATTGCAATTATTTAGAAACTGATCTATATTCAACGATCGATTCTTAGTTCTTGAGAGGTCGTTTATTTTGCAGATCCGTTAATATAGCGGTCAACTTGCAGTGACACTTAAAAAAACCAGAATTGATCGCTGTGATAAAAGTATACCGTTTTATTTTGTATACAAATAAAATTTATAAATAAAATTAATAAAAAATTGGGAACAACTTCTTATTTTTTGTTGGATTAAAGAAACTCTGCATATATTTACGACTTTGAACATATATACATATGTTTAATTAACATTTCACTTATTTCTTCATTATTTCAATTAATTACAAACTAAATTTTTTCTATTACTTAGAATAAGTGAAATAAAAATTATTGCTGTTCATATAAATAACGGAATAACTTATAATTGTTTTGAATTCACATTTGCAAAGTACTTTGAATACAAAGACATTATTTCTTGGAATAAGTAAACATTGAATTTTAATATTTTTCGCTTAACTATACGCAAAGAAAGAATAGTAATAATACAAAACTGTCGGACATTATTTTGTTTTAAATTTATTTATTTTAAGTTCCTTTGAGTACAAAAACGTAATTTTTAAAAATAATTTAACAAATTTGATTATATTATTGATGGTTTGTTACTTAGAAGAAATAGTAATAATATAAAATGCAATGCTTGTATTTCTTATGGTTTTCATGTTTGAGATTTCTTGAGTATAAAAAAATAAATACTTTTCTCTGATGGATATTAATATTTCATACTTATACAATAAGAAAAGATGTAATTAAAAAACGCAGAAATGTTGTTTATTAGTCGAATGAACATATTTTAAAGTTTCTTAAGTATTAAAACATATTTTTCATGAAACAATCAAACAAGAAAATACTTTACTATGTGAATTATTAATACTTTTAACTTATACTATAATAAAAAGAATGAATAGTAATACAAAAATGTATAACTTCTGTTTATAATTTGAATTTACATATTACAAAGTTTCCTAAGTACAAAAACATATTTTTTTCGAAATAATTACATACAAAAATACTTTTGTCTTGATAGCTTTTATTGTTTTTAACTTATATTATACGAACAGACTAAAAAAGTATTAAAAATGTATAGTTTAATTGCCTTTGCGTACAAAAATATTCTTTTAAAAAAAAGTTAAACGATAACATTAGTTTTTATTTACAGCTCTATTATTAAGATTATTTAACATGTTTATTGTATTAAAATAAACAGAATATTTCGTTATCAATTTTTCTGCATAGTGTTTTAATAGTTATTATTTTGGATTGAAAAATTAATTGAACTTGTCAATATTATAAATAAATTAACTTTATTTAAATTTATTCAGCTATTTTCTTTTAAAAACAGAAGTATTTGAAGTATCTGTAAAAGGAAATAGAAATAAAAAATACAGTATAATATATAGAAAAATCATTTTATTGAATTAAAATACATATAGGTATAATAAATTGCTAAATGAACATTGGTTATTAATATTAGGAATATTTAACAGCAAACATAAGTGCAAAATAATATTCTATCATAAACTATAATAATGAGTATATAGCGAAACACAAAAATATCACAAATAAACATAAAAATGTTGTGCAAATAAAATCAAGTGCAGAATATATAGTAAAAAAAATCGACCCAAATAAAAAATTAGTATATTTTTCTTTTGTAAACAAGAACATGATAATATATTGTAAATATTTAACAGTAAACCTCTCACAAAAATCAAAAAGGAGGTCAAAACTATGTTTGTATAACATTCCCGTTAAAACTTTCAATTGTAAAACGCATTTTATTTTTATAATTCATTAACAATAATCAACTAAAATATCAATACTGATAAAAAGGAAAAATAATATTGCTTTTGATATATATGTGTAAAAATAAAAAACTTTAAACTTCAAAATCAATTGGATAGCGATCAGCAATGTGGTGTAGCAATGACTCCAGCGCTGAAGATGGTGTTTTTGAATAACGTCTACGCCATAACATATTATATAAATATGATTGTACGTTTTGTGTTGAATAATTCTGCGCTTCTTCGCAGATGTGAACCGCTGCACTCCAAATTGTTTCTATAAATTAAATAATTATTATAAAAATATAAATAATTCAATTTCATTTGTTATACCTAAATTTTGTAGAATTGTACATTCCGCTGTGTTATGCCTCATTAAATCTTGAATACTTATAATTGTTGGATATTCTTTTAAATTTAATAATTCATTATATGAACATACTTTTGCGTTTGAATCTGCTACTAATATAGAACCAGGTTTGACCATATTCCGTACAACTCTTAATGCTTCATTTTTAGATGATTCTAAGTCAGTTGAAGTCATAACATGGAACCAATAATTCGTTGGAATCGTCTAAATAAAATAAATAAACTCATTATTTTATGGTGAATAATATATTTAAATTAAACTTACTTTAGCTTCAGCTATACAAAGTATTTGTGTTGGATTATTATTTTGATATTCTGGATCACTTCCAGATACTTTTGAACACCCATCTGGATATAAATCGATTAAGACTATAGTTTCTTCACCACCTAATCGCCAATTATTTCTATGATATTGAACATATTCTTCGACAATTCGCGCGCAAGATTCGTATACTCTTCGCACTATATGTTGTTTGATTTCTATAAAAGTTTTAACATTAATATTTATATAGAAAATTGGAGAATACAAATGGAAAATTATCACAGCACAACAATTATTTACCTTAGCTGTTTAATCCTTAAGTATGATTGTAACAATAAATAATTTATATTATATTCTGAGGTAATATTAAATAGTTTTTAACTTACTTAGAATGCCAACTAAATCTTGCACAGGAATATCTTTGCACCAGCCCAGAATAATTCTTAACGCGGATTTTAAACTGCATTTAGTTTCATTAAAAAATGAATTATCACGGATTGGTCGTTTCCGATCGCATTCATTGCATTTCCATTGGTATTTATCTACGATTTTTGCTTGCGTCCATTTCATCGGTACATTACAAGTTGGACTTTTCATAGCGTTATTGCAACGTAAACTTCTTTGCATTAAGCCCATTTCTTTTAACCAGCTACACAGTTCGCCTTCGTGGCCAGGGTATAGCATTGGTCGGATAACGTATTGGAAATAACCGGGCTCGCTAAAATATAACCTATATTAACGGATGCATTTATCTCATTGCTTCTACCAGTAGATAAACACAGATTAATGTTAAAATATGCGGGCTTCAATCTATAAGGGTGTATTTTGTAAGATATTAATAAAATCAATACTTGTACTGTTGATAAAACTATGAAATATATTTATTTATATTAAATCGTATGATGTAATTAATTTTGATATATAAATAAAACTAATATAATTAGTTGATTTAATCTGTATGATAATAAAATGCACATGTAATGCAACAGGTTAATCAGGATATATAAATTAACTTACTTATCTAAATTTTCTATTGTTAATTGTGAATTATCTTCTGTTAATAGTGATATTTTCTCACATGAACGATTTTCTATTTCCATTTTACATATCGGAATAATAATAAAATAACAAACATTCCCACCCAAACTAATATAAGTTATGTCTGGCTTGTATGAAGGAAAAATATTTACTATTTTACGAATAAGAAATAGATTAGACAAGGATACTAATATATACGTTTCATTAGTATGATAAAGAACCTTCAGGTTTAGAAGGAGAGAGAAAGTTTTAGGAACGCTACTATTATGGGATCAATAGGGTGAAAGCCTTTCACATTTTTAAACGATTTAAATCAGTAATATATTTTATTTACATTTATTTTATTCATTATTTTTTTCAAATACATAATAAAATACTTAATAAATTAATTACAAAAATATACAATAATTAACTTAATACTATCAGAATCCTTTAGCACCTGATAAATCCATATATTCCTTATGTAATTGTTCATATTGAGGAGTATCTTTATATTTAGCTAATTCCGAGTGTATTTTACGTCTCTGATGTTTAATTAAAAACTTAAAGCAACATCTCATTGTTGCTCCAACATATAATAAATTAATAACAACGCTTTTACCATTAATTTTATCTATAAATGGTAAAGAACTTAATACAAATCTATGAGGACCATGTCTAACGCGGAGTAATGCTATTCGTAATTTAGGATTGCAATATTTTCCTGTAAAGGCTGTTTTTATTGTTGAGCTTCCAAAGTCCCCATGTAGTTGTTGTACTTTACCACTAATTGCATGATAAATTGCTTCAGATGATACTGAATATGATTCGAAATGTTTTAGCTGATGTTCAGGATTTATTTCCACAACAATATACCTTAAAGTAGGGTTATATATAAGAAATGTATATAATTCCTTTTAATTAATACTATTTACCTGTTCTTAAAACGAACCATGTTATATTATATTAAATATATAGATTTATATTAATTTAAAAGCATATAAATTAGAATTATGTGTAGTAAATAACAACGCACGTTGTTATGAATACAATTTGATTGGATATGGGACAAGATAATGCACAAAACCGGGAAAATTAAATGCAATAAACACCACTATCATTAAACATATATTATGTTTTGTAACATAGCTTGGGTTATCATTACTTAGAGGTCATTTAATGACCGATTAATGAACAAAACAGAAAGTATTAAAGTTACAACAAGTCCTTGAATTAATCAGTTGACTTTTGTATTTACTTCAACTGTAATGGTTAATATGTCGGGTGATACTTATTTTATTGGGGTTGATGTAGGGACGGGAAGTGTTAGAGCTGCATTAGTAAATGCAGAAGGTAGAATTTTAAATGTTGCTACACATGCTACTATAACTTGGAATCCAAAACCAAAATACTATGAGCAATCTTCTACCGATATTTGGAATGCATGTTGCCTTGTTATTAAAGTATTTTAACTATCTATTCTATATTTTAAAAAAATTAAATTTATTCTATAATATTTTATAGGAAGTTGTTAAAGATATTAATCCAAAATATATTAAAGGTATCGGGTTTGATGCTACTTGTTCGTTAGTAGCGTTGGATAAAAATGGTGAACCTGTAACTATTAGCCCAACAGGTAATAAAAATAAAATAATTAAAAACCATATACTAACATATATTTTTTTCAGGTAAAAATGAACAAAATATTATATTATGGATGGATCATCGAGCAGAACAAGAAGCTGAATATATTAATAAACATGAACATTCCGTTTTACAATATGTAGGTGGTAAAATTTCTTTAGAAATGGAAATTCCGAAACTTATGTGGCTAAAAAAACATTTACGAAAAGATTGTTGGGATAAAGTTGGATTATTTTTTGATTTACCTGATTTTCTTACTTGGAAAGCTACTGGCGCTGAATCTAGGTGATAATAAATTAAAATTTTATTTATATTGTAATACGAACACTTTGAAATAATATATTTATCAAGTTAATAGTAATGCGATATCTATTTAATTAAAAGTAATTTAATACTTATAATATAATGTCATACATATATTTTTTATGTTACTTTAGATCATTATGTTCTCTAGTATGTAAATGGACTTATGAAATCCATTCAGATGGTACAGAGGGTTGGAGCGAATCATTTTTTAAATCGATAGACTTAGAGGAATTATTAGATAACAACTGTAAAAAAATTGGAAGAGTTGTACTTCCTCCTGGTAAACCCTGTGAAGGAGGGCTATCAGAGGAAACAGCAAAAATATTAGGTTTATTACCAGGTACTCCAGTTGGTACATCAATCATTGATGCGCACGCTGGAGGACTTGGTATGGTTGGATGTTCAGTTGATGGCATCCCATCAGATTTTCATACTAGATTAGGTAATTTTACTAAATAAAATATAAGCATTTGTTGTATAATAATGTTTATTTGAAGGTTTAATTTGTGGCACATCTACATGTCACATGATTGTTAATTTAACACCAATATTTGTTCCTGGCGTTTGGGGTCCATATTATAGTGCAATGGTTTCTGGAATGTGGTTAAATGAAGGCGGACAAAGTGCTACAGGAAAATTAGTTGATCATATTATTGAAACACATCCTGCAACACCTGAAATTTTAAGAAAATTAGATAATAAAATGTATGTTATAATTCTGTTAATAATAAAAAATTTAATTGATATATTTTAAGGCATATACAACAATATCTAAGCGATTTGTTAAAAGATTTAGCTAAAAAGAAAAATTTACAAAACATTTCTATGTTAACACAAGACGTTCATATATGGCCTGATTTTCATGGAAATCGGTCGCCTTTAGCTAATCCAAATTTAAAAGGAATGGTAATAAACACCTTTTAATATTTAAATAATATTATTACATGTATAAATATTTTAGATATCAGGTTTAACTTTAGCTGCAGATGAAGAAAACTTAGCAATTTTATATTTAGCAACTTTACAAGCATTATCTGTAAGTTAATACATTTATAAAAATATAAATTAATTTAATAAATATTTATTTTAGTACGGCACAAAACATATCGTAGAAGTTTTAAAAAAATCCGGTCATAAAGATATATTATCTATTTTAGTTTGCGGTGGATTAAGCCGTAATCCTTTATTTGTACAAATCCAAGCAGATATAATTAATTTACCCGTTTTAGTGCCATTTGAGAAAGAATCAGTTCTCTTAGGTTCAGCAATTTTAGGTGCATTTGCTGCAGGGTATTTCCCAAATATGCGCGCGGCCATTCAATCAATGGCCGGTGATGCTAAATTATATCATCCGAATAAAAATATTCTAAAGTATCATAATAAGAAGTATAAAGTTTATCTTAAAATGTTACATGATCAAGAGGAGTACACGAAAATTATGCATTCTTAAAGTTTTATTGTTTACCGTATAATAAATAAAATATATGATTTCTTCTGTTGTTTTTATTTCATTTAATGTATGTTTTTTTAATCTATGTATTTGATAAAATTGTTTTCTTATAGAAATAGATATGTAAATAAAATTTACAAAATGTTTGTTTTGTAAGAAATATTGGTTGTATAACCTAAAGGTTCTTTATCTATTTAATTTAGGTGTTTTCTAAAACNGTATTTAATATGATATGTAATATAAAAACATAAATATGAACATTTATATTCTATTAGAAATCAAATTTATACGAAAAATTAACTTACAATAATATTTGCGATATTTATTTCAGATTATATTCTGATATCTTAACAATTAAATAAATTTATTATGTTTTTAAATACTTCAAAAATAAAAACAAACTATTTAATTGTCATTGAGAAATAATTAGTAAATATGATATAATAACATTAAATGAAATATGTAAAAAAATTGTTATTAGCTATGTGCGAAAAAATAGTTTTCAATATTATTTTTGCGATTATTTATAATATCTTGACAAACTGAAGTTTCTTAATTGTTAAATTGAAACTTAATAATGGAAATATTAATTGCTATTAATAAATCATTATAAAATATAATGTGATATGATGCCGGAATATTTTTTTAAATTACTATTTAACTATATGTGAAAATTTGATTTACAATAATATTTTCTACATATTTTCGATAATTTATCGTTTTAATAAATAGATAAGTTTTTGGATTTAAATATATTAAAACAATGAAAAAAATGTATTGTCATTTAGATATAATTATTATAAACACAAATATGTTTTCTATAAATGTCAACATATTTTTGAAATTACAAATTAAATATATGTATGCGAAAAATGAATTTTCAATAATATTTATAATTTTTTTACGGCTATTTGTATTATCTTAAGTATTTAATAAGATTTTTAATGATAAAAATAGATGATAATCTAATAAATAAATATGTTATTTCATAGATTTTAAAATAACAAATTAAATATATGCGAAAAGTTAGTATTCCTTAATATTTATTGCATATTTTCTGATTGCCTTAACAATTTGATAACATTCTTATATGTTTAAATATTTTCAAAGATTACAAATAATGTAAAATTTAATTGTCATTGAGAAGTAATGATTAACTATGATATAATAATAGAGTTATGAGAGCGACTCGGACTGGGATATGGTAGCACCCCCGGGGACCGATGGGTCACCCATCGCACCCATAGCACCCATATGTCCACCAAGCAACGCATGCGTTCTTTCAAGAAACAGAGGGTCGATTCCAACGTGATTCGCGTTCGCATTTTAGAAAAAGAAAGGAATAGAATCGTTTGATACCGTCGCGTTTTGCTGTATACAAGCCACAGTCATTCGAAAACGTTGTTCCAAGCAATAGATATGTAATTTTAGCGCGCGATTTTTTTTGTGTTTTGTTCAACTAAGTGTTTGTGTAAATAAACTATATTCATTTCGCGAATATATTACCACAGTGATTATTTACTTAAGTGTTCTGTGTTATTTAAATACTAAATAGTCATTTCGGTATTAAATAAATTCATTTATTTAACGGACGGTTCAAACAGACAGCTGTATTATATTATTAAACTACAAGGCTTATTTAAATTTAAGGTGTATCAATTTTTAAGGGATTTTCCACTGTTTTAAGGTGAATTTATTGTATTTTTATTATTATTATTATTATTACATTTATTACAGCAAGTAATTTTATCTTCAAACCTAAATGTTTTGTTTAAACAAGTATATTTAATTTTTTTGAAAAACCATGCATTGAATATTTTTATAACTAAGGGTGTAAAAAACATTTTTTTAAAATATGCTACATAAATATAATGCATGTTAAACATACATGTATTGATTTCCTGTATCGAATATTTTTTTTACAAGTTTGTAAATAATTAATTTGGCACTAGGCAATACAAGAAACCATAAAACCAGTAAATAAAATTTATAAATTTATAAAATGTTGAGAGTACTACAAGGGAGTCTGTACCTTCGTTGCCATAGTAATAGCACTAACAAAATTTAATCAATTTTATATCAGGGGGTGTGTTTTTCAAATATTTGTAAAATAATATAAGTTCATTAGCCGCATATAAATAAAATAAATGCAACATTGCGTCATATGTCTGGAAATAATTTATTTACCAAATAAAATTTTTATTATAAATTATAATTTATTTGGTTTCACTTCAAAAAACACGTTTTACATTCTTTAAATAATTTCTAGAGAATTTTTTTTTAAATTAATTTCATTGTTAATTATATAATTTTTAATTTAAAAAGTTATTTTAATTTTATTAGGCGTTTTATTATATTTAAATACATGTGTTAAGATTATAATAATATTTAGTAACACTATAAACAAACATAGACGTGCATGGTACACGGAAATAGGATAAATGAGTTGAATAACCCATGATTTGGCCCCATTAAACTTTTTGTTTACTACGCCTATGTTATTGCAATTTTTTACTGCATTTAATAAATTATTGTTTTTAACATTTTTTTATTCATATTCATAAAATTGTGGCTTAAAAAATTGATAACGCGATAACATATCTTGCAATGAGTCGATTTAAAAGAATTTTTGCAATTTACAATAACATGTTTTTTTATATTTAAAAAAAAAATAAATTTTTACTTATTTCTTCGATTTTATATCAACCGTGTTATTTAAAAACAAAAAATTACGAAATTTAAAAATTTATTTATC
This sequence comes from Pogonus chalceus, assembly GCA_002278615.1. Lineage (NCBI taxonomy): Eukaryota > Metazoa > Arthropoda > Insecta > Coleoptera > Carabidae > Pogonus > Pogonus chalceus. Next base: position 17,185,461 of record CM008230.1, on the reverse strand, counting down.
TTTGTAGTCCAAGTACACCATTTTCATTGTCTTATTAATTGTTTTTGAGTAATTCAACCGGAAACGATAATTTGGACTGAAATATTTTGCGTAATGAAATAATTTTGAATATAAATATATAAAACTATTAGCTAGCTTTGGCAAGCTAGCATTAACACAAGAGCTTCATACTTGAATATGAGCTTTTAGAAGCGCTTTCAAAGCTGTCGGTAACTTATTGATTTCCCAGAAACGTTTATTTTAACTCATGTTCATGACAGATTTCAAATCATTACATGAATTTATTAAAATTTATATATGTACATAAGTTTTGGCATTGTAACAAATATTTTAAAAATCATTGCACTGTTCTACATTTTTTTATCGTTAACTATTCTTCCGGAAATAATTGCCAATATTATTTACAATTTTCATAGACAATGTAAATAATATTGTTCGTTATACCCGGTATATAATTATATAAACAAAATGGTATCCATTTCCGCAAATAAACTTCAAAAGATGTTTTATTTATTTACTTAATTCCCAGTGTGTATATAAACTACTGTCTATTTACTTTTTACCACAATTTGAACAGTTTGTTTTTAGTTATCATAGTCTTGTTATGGCCATCAGATGCTGTTAACTTAAGAAACTGGTAATTATTTTTAGCATGTCTTTAAACATTACAGACTCTATTAATAATAAATCATTTCTTTATGTTAAAACATTTATTTCTTCAAAGACATTTTCAATAAGTTAAAAAGCTTTTTTTTTTTTTCATATTGAGACACTTGAGAATATGTTTTTTATTTTTAAATAGAACTAATAGTAAGTTAATAAAAATTTATGTTAAGTTAAAAATCAATATCTATATAATTGATGGTATGTTTCTGTAAATATTTTAAAAGAATAATTTATCAAAATACTTTCGTTTTATATTTTTAGTAACATTACGTGTTTCCGCGGAAATATTTATTTCCTCTGTTCGTTTTTCAATGTCAATTGTTAATGTTATATAATAAATTAATTGAATATTCAGTATATTTTTTGAAAATAATTAAAAGTATTTAAATTTATAATTATAATCATGGACATTTTCAAGGTATTTCAGAATGTATTTTCTTCAGCTGATGTAATGAATTGTGTGAATATAAATATATTTTGTTAGCTTAAGTTATTTACTAAAATATATACAATTATACCAATGCTAAGTATATTTTTTTAGATGACTTAATTCACATCTATTTTTATATCTATTCAAATTAGAATTATTTTAAAGTAGCTGAAGTTAAAACTAGCAATTTTGAAATATGATAATTTTGAAGTTTTAAAAGTTATTTGAAAAAATCTGTTTGACTTTTTGCTACTATATTAGCGGTTTGATTTAAATCCGTATATATCATAATCGATTTTAAGAACAAATGCTTTATTTTTTGAATAATTTCTTTAGAAATAAATTTTAGCTTATATCAGTATAAGTTACTTTACTTTTTGGCTATAGTATAACTTATATTGGGCGCCATATTTTTAAGTTATATACATACTTTTAAGACTCAAAATTTAGATAAAAATTGGAATTGTCAACTGTCATTTAAACAAAAT
>CM008230.1:17162100-17174100 GCA_002278615.1 Pogonus chalceus | reverse complement strand
AAATATTTAGCCTATTTTTCATTTTAAAACTTTACTTTAAGAGCCGTTCAAGTGAAGTATGATGTATCTAGGCCCTTATTTTTATTAGGGCCCAAAAAGGGGACACAGAATATATAAAAATATAATAAAGATATAATTGATGGGCCTATTTTACTCTAATAGCTTTTTTTATTTATAAAATTGACTATTTTAATATAGTTTATGGAAATACTATTCTTCAATTTATCTCTTTATCGGATGCAAATAATCTCACAATTATAAGTTTAAAAATGATTTATTTTTCTTTATTTTATAAGAAAATTTTTAATAATAATATTAAGAATTGTATTTAAATGTTATAATACAATGAAATAAATATATGAATATATTTTTTTCTAAATGAACACGGTTTCGTTATAATAAATAGCAAAGGTTATTTATCATCAATCAAGCAATAGACAAATAATTGATTGAATTAAATTTTAATACGTTATAAAATAATCATAGCTAATGGTCTACTAGCATTGACCTATACAACATAAGAGGAAATAAAAAAAATTAACTTTAAATACAACTTATACATGTAAATAGAAAGTAGTTTTTGTAAATAAAAAATCAACAATCATTTCGTTAATTATTCTCGAAAATTAAAAATATCCATAAATACTTATATTATATTAATTTAAGAAGTTCATCAAGGTTAAACAAGGTCGTTTATGTAAGTCAAGGTTACATATTCGCGAAAATAAGATTGAATGAAAGAAAATCAAACACAAGTCAAATGGATGATTTATTATTATCTAGCATGCAATCAGATATTTTCTTTTTATTATATAATATTTATGTGATTGCTTTCAACGCATCTTTATATTATATACCTTCACGGTGTGTAGGAGTGGCTATTTTAACTATGTACATAATAACAACTAGGTCACAAAATTGATTATTTACTTTCGAAAACGTTATTATTAATTGTTCTTTTAATTTTAATTTCATGTTGTGATCATCACATGACTTTTTTTTACATATTATTTCCGGTTAGACAATTTCCGGCCGTTTATTTTCAATCAATTATTTACATTGATAAACAAACTATTGAAGTAAATATATTATAATTTATATTCCTTCAAGGAGGTCTATTATCTAATATAGCACAAGAAACGAAGCTATTGTTGAGGAGATTTTAAATTAGAATGAAAATAAATTGAAAAATATCTCAAGCATATCGCGACATTATTTAAATTTTATAAGTTTCTTGTAATTATTAAAGTCAGCGAATTAAAATTGAAAAATTAAATAAACAAAATTGCGTGTCTGTTGATAAATAACCTTGAAAAATATAATTACTTCAAATGTATATTTTTTTTTAATATATTTTACATAAAAGTCGCGTAAAAGTTGTTATACCTTGCCCTTGTTATATTGGGTCACCGAAAGATTTATCGCATTCATATTTAGGCCGTCTCTTATTGATAACTTACTTGCTGTAATAAATATATTTTTCAATTATACTTAAACTACTGGTCATTATTTTAATTAAAAAAATTTCATATGCAAAAAAAAAAAAATATATTTTCATACATGTTAATTAATTTAAAAATTAATTAATATTCATATGTACACATACATTAGTGTAATTTTATTATAACAGTTAATATTTTAAAAAGAAACACTATTAATATAATAAAAATTTTAGAATGCGTAAATATTGAACAATATGGAAGCTGAAACACCCCCAGTAGTTCAATCAAATCAAAATATATGCACAGAACATTTAGATATAACTCCGGATAAAAAATCAAAACGATTAAGTAACGGTTTACACGAAGAAGATGATCCAAATTCAACAATACACGGTTTTAATATCTCCAACGTAACAGTTATTGAAAGAATATCGATAGAAACAACGGATAAATCGAAAAATTTAAGTCCGGAAAGCGATGGCAAACAAACTACAGGAGATGGAAGTGATAGCGGGGTTGAAACATGTGGTATTAACGAAAATATCCTCCAGAGAGCTTTGTCAAGCAACAGTGGAGGATATGCCAGTAGTTATGGAATTGAAGACTGTACCCCAGCTCAATCTTGTGACTCAAGTCTGATTAGTTGTTGTTCAACTTACGAAGATGCGTATGATCTCTTGGCCAGGAAAAATTCAACTCTTCTTGAAGATTTAAAAATGAACCGGGGGGATGGTACCAGCGAAGGTGGTAGTGAAAGTTCCTCAGTAACTGGTAGTACTTCTTCAAGACCAACTAAACGTATACCTAATAGTAATTTAAAGAAGAAAGTAGCTGTTAATGAACCTGTTAAATCTATTAGATTAGCGTCAACTCCTGTTCCTAAAAATAAATCCTCTAATACAACACCTCGGAATACCCCAGCTAAAGCAATACAAGAGCGTTCTAAATCGAAAGAACGTAAACCTGTAACTCCTAGACCATCAACTTTAAAGACCTCAACTCCTAGACCAAAACCTGCTCAAGAGAAACCTTCCTCTTTACCTGATAAAAAAGACAATTCAAAAAACCGTCCCCCTAGATCGACGTCTACTTCAAGAGTCTTAAAGACCCCTGTTGTTACCCCTACAGATGATGGTAGATGGCCTAGTTCTAGTAATCGAAATAACTTAATGACTAGATCTTTCCGGGGAACTAGTGTAACATCTGATGCTGCATCAGTTAAATCTCGAGTAAATCAAATTCAAGCTGATAAAAATACAATTGAGAAATATGCTACACTTCCTCGGAGACGAAGAGAACGCTCGGCGGATAATATACGAGACGGGCAAAGACCTCCTAGCCGGGAACCTAGTGTAAACCGTGCTTCTAATTTAAGAAAACAAAATTCCAGGGAAACTACACCGGGACGTAGTCTTCCACCTTTTCCAAAAAAGAAACCAACTAATAAAACTCGAATTTATCATGAGGTCTCAGCTCAAACTTGCCTTACAATAGAAGATGTAGAAAAAGCTTTGGCCGGGGTAGGAATTAAACCTGTAAATCCTTACGATATTGAAACGGTTGAAAAGGAAGTCCAGGTTGATCGGAGACATGAAAAAGTTGAACAATTAGAAGCACAAATTAAAATGTTACAAGAGAAAAATAATAAACTTATTTCGGAACAAAAGGAACATAAAGAGAAATTAATAGATGTTGAACAAAAATTAGCGGTTGAGAAAGTTGAAAAGCAAGCACTTAAAGAAGAATTAGAACAAAATATGTTAAGAGTTCAAACAATTTTAGGAAATACAGAACCAAATAATCATCAAGGTAGTTTTTTCTACTTACCTGTAAAAATAAATGTATTTAAATATTATTTTTATTGTTAGAAGGTGGAGATGATAGTTTATTAGTCTTGGAATCAAGATTCCAAGCTGCTGGACAAGTTATAATTAAACAAGAAAACGAAATTTCCGAATTACATTCATTCTGCCGATCATTACAACGAGTATGTTATATAAACGAATTTAATATGAAACTATTATTTAAATATAAACTTTTTAGGATTTAGAAAAGAGCTTGGCTGCCCAAAAAATACTTCTCCAACAACAACAAGATTTAGAAGCTGAAAGCGCTGAACTTCAGGAATTCATGCAAGCTGAAAAATCAACATTATCTGAAGCTTTGCATGAAGCTGAATTAAAAATAAAATCATTTCAGCAAAGTATCATTCAACGCGATGAAGATATAAATCGTCAACAAGAAGAATGTAAACATTTAGTACGAATCAGCGAACAAAGAAGGTAGTTTTAAGTAATTTCTTTGTTACTAGAAGAAACTTATATTGTTGATAATATTACAGGCAAGAAAATTTAGCACTTCAAGCACGATTAGGTGCTTTAGAATCTCGTAGCAGAGATTTATTATTGCATCAAGGTGCAGCAGTTTCTGGTGCAGCTGTAGCTCTTTCTGGTTTAATTTCACGAATTGACTGTTTTGCTGAACAACTTATAACTAGCTATAATATTTCCGATAAAGACTTAGAGGTAGTTTAAACATATTCTCTAATAAATAATTGATTAATTTAATAATATTTTAGGATGTAATATTCCATAACGAAGCATATAGTAATAGTAATAGTAGCACGGAAGGAAGTCCTGAAAAGAGTAAAGATAAACGTTCACCTTCTCCGAAAAAGGGCTCATCTTTCGTATCTGCTGTTATTACAGCAATTAAAAATGCTGCTGCCCAATCACCATTTGCGAATGCTTCTAAATTAAACAATGGTAATATTAATTTTAATTAGTTTAATTTAAATAAAATTCAATTTGATATTTTTTTATAGATGATCGTTCCGATTCGACCGAAATGCTAGACTCCGAAACAGAGCCATGTTTAATGATGGAAAATGTACTGGAAGATGTTTCTCTTCCAGATGGACATAGCCATAATATGATTTCATCGACACATAGTTTAATGAAATCTGGAATGTTAGGACGTAGCGAAAGTTTGCATAATTTATCGCAAGCGATTTTAAATCGTCAATTATCTGAGCAAGCTCGAATGGATGGAAGTCTTTGCGATAGTATGCATGCTTCATTTAGTGAGAATACCGTTTCGTTATCAGAAATTTGTCCAACAACTACTCTTGTTGATCAAGTTATTGAAGCTGATAATCTTTTAACTAAATTATTGAAAGTATTAAGAATAATACAACTTGAAAATGATAATTGTATTAATGAGTTATATGATGAACGGTATGTTAATAAAAATAGATTTTTTTTAATTACGCGTTACTAATAATAATATTATTATAGGGCTGAACTGACTGAAAAACTACAAAAACAACGAGATACTAACGATAAGGCAGCCCAACAATTAAAAGACTGGGAAATTTTAGGATCGCGATTAAAAGCTGACTTACAAGAAGCTATGTCTCAACTTAGCAATAAAAATAAAGAAATCGATAATTTAAAAGGTGATTTACAAAATCATCGGCAGCAAATCGAGGTATAACTATTTTATATAATTGCCTTATAAATATATTTCAATTATTTTAATTATTAACAGAGATTAAATCAAGATGTATGTGAACTATCAACAACATGTAGTAAAGCAGAATTGCAACTTAGATTACAAGAGGAAGAAGCAACGAAAATCTTAAAAGAATGGCAAGAATCTGGCCAATTACCATCCGCTGATGTTTTATCGAAATTAGTTGCTGCTAGGAATGAGGTACTACCGATTAGTTGTAAAATTGAAAGGTTATTAACCGGTTAAAACAATAAATAATATTAAATAATCATAGTTTATATAATTTAGAAAATATGTTTTGTTTATTTTATTTATTTTTTTAATTTTAAATTAAACGATAGATGCAGACGATAAATGAAAAATTAATACAAAAAGAAAAACAATTAGATGAACTACAACTAGAATATCAGGCTAGTAAACAGGTGTTATCAGAAAATTGGAATCAAGCCGTTACGGAAGCTCGAAAGCAATACGAAGCAATTGATACAGCTTTAGAGGTAAATGTTTAATTCATTTCTTTTCAAATTTCATTTACTAACATCTTTATCCAACTAAGAAAGATATAACACCTGTTACTAAACGAATGCATTACCTAAACGTGTACTTTATTTAAAAGAAAAAATATGTATTATTTATAAATAATACTTATATCTGTGTTAGTAGCATTAAGTAGGTATATATTCTATCGTTTTTATTTGAAATAATACCTAATATATACTGTGATGTAACTAATGTATCTTAGTTTTACAATATCAGGGTATTAATGTAAAATTTTTTATATTATTTGCTATTAATGTTAATAATATGAATTTATAATTGTTGTTTGTATAAAAAATATATTTTATTTGCTACTAAAATAGTTTGCGCTTATTGAAAATCAAAAATTGCCAGGATATTGTTAAGCTTTTTACAAATGAAAATTTATTGTATTTTTTGTTAGCATTAGCATTCATAGGATGTAAATTTAGATACTTTAAAGATTATTTAAAATATCCTAAGAATGCTTGTATTGTTTGAATTCAAACTGAATAATAACAGACTAATATTTTAACAACTAACTCCATTTAGTCGTAGCACTAGGATAAGATGAATTTTAATGATGTAGTTCAAAAAAATACTGAACTTTTCCAGACATTACACAGTATTCAAAGTGTAGTACAACAATGTCCGCCATTAGCAAAGCTGCAACGAGATTTAGAGGAAACAAGTTTTCAGTGTGCCTCAACAATGCCGTTTGTGGCACCCGATTACAATGCAAATGCAGCATTGTTGCAAGCCGTTGCCAATTTGCGACTTACTGCACCTCAGGCACCTGCTATTAATAGCACTGCCTAATTATTATAAATCCCGAAAAAGAAATTATCTCTTTATCCTTAATTTGTATAAATTTTACATCTCCTGAACATATTCACGTTTTTGAATATAAAGTAAATAAAAATCGTATTAACTAAATATTTAAATTTATGTAAAAAGTTAGTTAATATTGTTCGAAATTAGTTGATACTTTTAAATGAATTTTTGACAATGTAATATACAATATTTTGTTCAAATTGAAACTACGAAATATTTGTATGTTGTGCAAATTAATGACAAGGCTGATTCTGCCATAATTATTATTATTTTATTAATAGCGTACTCTATATGAATATATAACGTCCACTTCTTTCATTTTATATAATAACGTATATTAATTGTAAATAATGTAAATAAATATAGAAATGATTCATTGCGATTATTCGATATACTCTTATTTGTATGTCTACCAAAGTTTGAATTATGTAAAATTGTATTATAACAACAGAATTACAATAATACATCATTTAAAATATTTATTTATTTTCCTTACTATACACTTTGTTTTGTATCTTATAAATACATACATACACATGTTACCTTACATTTTATTTATTATAAATAGTTTGGAATGCAGTCATCTAATATGAGACTCATATAAAAATTCATTATCTTCTATTTGTCGTCTGGGAATAATATTTTTTAACATTTCATGTAAGATTTGAATTAATTTATTAAATCTATATTATTATTATAATAAAAAATTACAGCAGACAATACACAAATTTTACTCAAATATAAAAGAATATCATATTTATAAAAAGTAAAATATTAAATACTACATTTTATGTTGAAAGATACAAACGATGATAATCATTTGCACCAAATGCACAATTACATTTCGGACATTTACGTTGTCTTGTTTCGTATCGCGTACGTAAACAGTCCCAACAAAATACGTGAAAACATTTCGATAAAACAGCATCTTTTCTTTTCACTTTACATGATGGACATGTTAATGTTTCTTTGTATTCACGAATTTCTTCCATCATTACTTCATCTAATGATGTACCTGCTAATTCCATCTTCTTCATACGTTCTGCTTTGCGACGTAATTGCGCTATCTCCTCCTATAAATTAAATGTTAAATTAAAATTTTAAATAACGTTAAGTTATGATTTAAATATACCTGAAGTCTCTTTGTTTTGTAGGCTTCCGCTTCTAGGGAACTTGTCTTTTCAGCTACAACTTGCTGCGCTTCTTTCATTTGTGCGTGGTATTTTTCTAAAATAAAATATATTAAATAAAATTTAAAAATGATTAATAACAATATGTTACCTAAATGAAGTTTCAAATCGGCAGCAGATTGAGCGGATTCTATAGCTTTTCTTTTATGCATTTCCATTGCTTGTTGACGTAAAGCTAATTCTTTTTCAGCAGTTGCTAACGTATTTTGTAAAATACGTTCTTTTTCTTCTAATTTTCTTACAACTAAATTCGCGGCTTCTACTTGCGTTGTTAATGTAGTTACCTAAAATGTACGTTAAATTAAATTCATTATCTATGTATTTAATTTTAATAATTACTTGTTCCTGTAGAACATCTTTTTCTTCTCTAGCTAATTTATGTAATTGATTTGATTTAATTCGTTCAGTCATTAGTTTAAAATTCGCGTCATCTTTTTCACGCAATTGTTGAATTAATCTAGAATTTTGTTCTTGCATATCTTCGAATGCTTGCCCTGTTACTTCCATTTCGTTTAGTAATGCTTCTTCCTCCTAATAGATAAATTGAAATACATTATTTATTTTACGTTAATAGAAAATTAAATAATTTACATGTGATCCAACAAATGGTCTCATTTGGTGTACAACACTATGACCTGGCCAACTTCCATCAGCGGGTTTTTGTGAGGCAACTTGCTTTTGTAATTCATATTTTTGTTCTTCTAATTGTTTTATTTTACGTAATGCTTCTTCATCGGCTAATTTTTTTCTATCTTCGCGTTTACTTTCTTGCATTTTTTTTAACTGCTGTCTAAGATCTTCCAGCTCTGCGCGAATTTTTTTTTCTGATGCCATTAATTGAACCTTATCTCTCTGCTCTTTACTTACACCTTTATACATATCTAATAGAAGTTTCATTTCTTTCTGTTCGTTTAATGCTTTTCTGTGAATAAAATTAAAATAATTAATTAGTTATATAGTAATACAAGATAAGATTGTTACTTTAATTGAGCTTTAAGATCACGAACAAGTTCTGATTCAGCAATTTTAGCTTCTTTTGCTCTTTGAGCATCTCGATGATCTTTTTCAGTTTTAACTACACCCTCTTTTTTAACTGTTCCTTTTTCTTGTTTTATACCAGGATCTTTTTTTACTGTTGGTGAAGATAATGCTCCTGATGATTTATCTTTATCTCCTTCACATTCTTCTGTTTGCTGTAAATATAAATAAATAATAGTTAATAAATAATAAATTAATTAAAGTTTAAAATATTTTTGTGTTTACTTCTTGTTCTTCCTCTCCTTCTTTTTTAATACTACATGTACTCTGCACTTCATCTTTTATTTGTAATCCTCCAGGGTTACTAGAAGAATCTTCCTCTTTAATTTCGCGTTCTTCCTTTAAGTTTTCTTTACTATCTTGTTGCGCGGCTTGTTGTCCTAATCGTGCCGTTAAATCTTCTATTTCTTTTCGTAACTATAATTAATAAGAATACCTTGAAAATAAGTTAAATGTAATGTTAAAATAATATATACCTTAGGAATTTCTGCATTAGCTTCTTTATATTTTCGCTTATATCGATGGACTTCGCCTTTTAACTGCTGTGTATTATTTTGTAATGAAGTAATTAAATGTCTCATTTCGCGATTAATAGGTCCAGTTTGTTCATTAGCCGCTAAATTTTGTTCAAACTCAATCCGTAACATTTCGTATTCTTTACGAAGTTGTGCCAGTACATCTTCTAATTGCATTACTTCGCCGCGAAGTTTTTTTTGTGCCATTAATTCTTCACTTTCCATCATTTCAATATTCCGTAAATGTGCATTTTTACTAGTTTGTAATTGTTGTCGAGCATCATCTAACTGTGTTTTCAACTGCATTGATTCATTATAAAGAACAGAAAATTGCGATTGTAAACATTTGTATTCAGTTGTTTCAACTATAACACTTTCAGGTAATTGTCTGATATCCATTTTAAGTTTTTCAACTTCTTTAAGAGTTTCGCGATGTGTTTGATGTAATTTATCTAATTCTTGAAGTCGATTATTTGCCAATTCTCTCCATTCTTCTAATTCTTTATTTAAATCTTCCAATTTAGCTTGAGATACACTTGAAGCTGGCGTTTGTTTAGTATGACCTTTATCTTGTTCTCCATGTAAATCTTGACATGTTTTTAACTTTTCAATTGCTTCTGCTAAATGATTTTCTAATTTATCGTTTCTCGATCTAACTTTCATTAGCTCGTATTGAAGATCATCTATTTGGTTACGCAGTTCAGCAACTTCGGTTTCTTTAGCGTTTACTTTATCTTGACATTCAGACATTTTTAAATTAATTGTATGATATTTTTCATGGAGCTGAGTATTTAACGCTTGTAAATTACGATTCTCAGCTTGAATTTCAATGTTCGCTTGACGAATTGATTCATCCATGTTTGGAGCTGATTCTTCTATTATATATATATATATAAATAAATAAAAGCATTTATTTTTGAGTTGATTTGAAAAATAAAATATTTTTACTTACGTCCATCTAACTCTCCTTTTAATGCCATTGTTATTTTTTCATTTCTTTGCATTAAACGATCAAATGCTTGAATAACTTTACCAACAGCTCTTTTAGAAACTTGAACACGATTTGCTAATTTATCGTCAAGTTCTTCCTTATCCCATGTTGATAATTGCATTAAAAAAGATGTAGTAGCTTCATTTTCATCTGTAATTAAATAAATATGACAATAAATATATGATTTATTATTAATACAAGTTATAAATTACTCTTGTTTTCGGATTCATCTGCAGTTTCCGCATCAAATCGTTGTAATAAAACACGTATATCTTCATTAAGTTGATTCCAGTAACGATTAACAACGTTCAATACCGCATCATCTTGTGTTTGACGTTTTTCTAATTGTTCAATTCTTTGTCGAAGCTCTTCCTCTGTTCGACGTCGTTGTTCAATTCTCTATTATACAAATCAAAATAATAAAATAGTTCGATTTCTAAGTAAATTGATCATTACCTGAGCTAGTTTCTTGTTTTGAAATTGTAAAACTTTGATGTCCATTTCTTCTAAAGTTGATACGGGCCCTATTAAATGGGGTTCAAATTGAACCCTTTTAATAGCTGGTTGCCCACTAGAGCTTTCCTCTGCTGCTCTCTTAGACATGATGTATTATAAAACTAGAAATTCATAAAGAAATCTTATTACATTCATATTTTAATAGATGTATATTAAATTTAAGCAATGATAATACAAGTGCCGGTGTCATGCAATGTCTCGGAAACATAAAAGATTGGTATTAATAAATTAATTAATATTTTACTTACAATAAACAGTCAGATAAATAACTTCCTGAAAATTTATTTTGGTAATTTTAATTAAAATACTACATTAAATGAAGTAAAATTATTCAAAGCATCATGTCTTGTCAAATTTTTATCCTACTTGACTACGCCAGCAAATGTATTTCAAACTGTCTTTACATTGGCTTGTGAATGATATACTGTAATCAGTAAAGTTTGAAATTGGTGTACCTTTCATTTTATAATATGAATTTTGAATCATTGTTACCGGTAACAATATAATAAAATAATTTGCCAACAAATTAAGCAATCAACAATATATTAATAATGTTAATAATATATAATTAAATTACTTTAAAGGTTGTCGTAATAGATATATAGAATGAATATTGAAAAAATATTTAAAGTTAGTGCGTTAGTGTAATTAATTTATTTGAAAAGAATATTATTTAATTGTATGGTTCAATTTAATTAGTAACTGTAGTAACTNTTTAAAAAAGAAAGATTATAGCCTCGCTTTTTTTACCGATTTTAAGCAATTTTAGTTTTTCGACTATATCTCGAAAATTCTCTATCATATTTGTATAAATAATTCTTATTCCAACATCACTTATTCCGAGGTCACACAATTAAAATTTAAATCTGCCCTAGTTTTCGAGATATAGCCGAAAAACCAAATATGCTTAAAATCGATAAAAAAAGCAAGGCTATAGTCTTACTTCTTTTCTCAAAAATGAACTATTTTCAGGGAGGTCCGGGGTGTATGCTATATGATAGAGAATTTTACGGCGAATCCAATGCCGTTGGCCGTTTTTAAAAATCTGCCCTAGTTTTCGAGCAATAATAATTTAATTGTTTTTGTGAAATTGTTTTTATTTATCTTGAAGAATAAACTATTTATTAATTGTTTTTATTATAAAATTGGTTTTTCAAAAGGATGCTGAAGGTAATTTAGTAAATAAAAGGATTATTATATTAGTTTTTAAATAAAATTTGTTCAATAAACAAAATATACATATATAAAACATAAAAATACAAATTAATTTTAACAACAAATTAATAAATTAACAATTAAGAAAATAATCAAAATTTATATTAAATATATAGGTAGATACTTAAATTTTTAGATTAATAATCACTAAAATAAAATAATAATAATTTTAAAAATCACGAGGTCACAACACTTTTCTTCAAAACACTTAAATGTTTCTTATTTTGCAA
>CM008230.1:17132824-17144363 GCA_002278615.1 Pogonus chalceus | reverse complement strand
ATATATATATATATATATATATATACAAATTATTTTTTTATATAATAATAAAGGTATAAATAATTAAATCTTAAGGAAATAATGTATTACATCATAGAAAATCATAATTTCCTTGAATAAATATATGTGCGTACAACATAATGCGCATGCATTTTCTTTGCGCAGGAAATAGGCAGATTTATGTAATACCCAAAGACGTTTCATCAACTTTATATAAAAAATAATAAATAAACTTATGTATTTCGTAAAATTATAGATAGTACATAATTCACCATCAATAGAAACTATAAATTAACAATCATGAATATAATACATTAGGGATAATACAGTATTTTTCAAGTTGCATTCAAAACATAACGAACGCCACTGACTGACATTAGTTATAAATGGATGGTATAATTTTTTATTAATGTGTATGGTGGATATTCGTGGCAAAAAATAAGTGCTGTTAATAAATAGTTGTAATAATATAAAATAAAAATGAACGGGCCTAGAAAAATGTATCGTACAAGTCAAATAATACGGCATGATTTGCCAATAGAGATTCCAGATCGTATGTACCGAATGAAAAATATTCTTTCCGGCAATAAAATCAATTATAGTGAACACGTTTCATCAGTGAAGAAAACTTTGGATATATCCGACCAGGTTAACAAGTTTTTAAAGGTTTCAGTCATAAAAAGTATCATTTAAAAAAATATTTTGTATGGGCTTAAAAATAATTGCGAATATTTCTACTTACAATTAATTTTTCCATATTTATTTACTGACACAAGTAGATCTAAACACTTTGACTTTCTATCCTGTACTAATCAAAGAATGTCCTTAATGGATGCTATTATATTTTATAATTTCCCTATGATCATTTTTATTAATAAAAGTATTTTTAAGAATTTGCGATAATTATATAAATACTTGCTGTTATAGAAACTAAAATATTCGTAATGATATAATTTATTGTTTAAGTAATACTAAGTATTTTATTTTTAGAAATATCAAACTCATCCAGAAATGGCTACACTTCAAATTCGACAAGAAAATATATTAAAACAATTAGCAGAACTTAAGGAACAAATGCTATCTTTAAGAACAACTTTAAATGTATCTAATGTAGAGCATATATCAATTAAATCATCTAGTTTAATTTCCAACGAAGTAAGTTAATAATTTTTATAAATAATAAAATAATTAAATATGTTTATTTATAATTACAGTTAAAAAATTTATCTGACTTGGTTATAAATGTAAGTCCATCAAATCCACCATACTCATTATTAATTCTTCAAAAACTTTGGGCAGATTCTTTGCAATTAATAATTCGCACTTATTTACATTCTACAGTTCCTACTGTATCTAAAGTAATTACCGATTTTGATGCACAAATAAATAAGGAACCTTCAAATCCATCATTTCCTAAGTTATTAATTAGATTAATTTGGAAAGAAGGTAAATACAAATCAAAATATGTATTCTATTTTATTAACTCACCGTATATTTATTTTCTAAGTTGACGGAAATATGGAACTAATAACATCATCTTCGTTAAACAAGCCAATTCACGGAGAAGCAAATATTTTACGTTATTTAAGTAGAGTTGGTCCTAATAATTTAAATTATGAATTGTTGAGTAATGCAACCGATATAGATTCTGCGCTGGATGTTTGTTATTTACTGTCCAAAGCTCGAACGAAAACCGAACGACAATCGTTATTACAATCTCTGAACGGAAAACTAGGGAAATCACAATGGTTGTGCAATTGCAGTAAAATATCCATAGCTGATATTGTTGCAAATTCTGTAATTAGACAAGTTACTAATTCAGGAGATGTTAACGTTAATTTGACGAAATGGTTACAACGTTGTCAAAATGTATAATTTTTTTACAATTAAATAATTTTAACGACTAAATTGTGTACATTTCATTGTTATCCTATGAATTAGAATTAAATTTTATATTTTCAATCACAGATTTAATCTATTTTTTTCTTTTCTAATAATTCATACAATAAATAAAGTGTAGAACATAGGCAGTGTTCAACTTAATCAGTACAAATTTCAGTTTACAAAAAATAAAAAGGAATGATACTTAAAATAAAATATACAAAATTTATTTGAATAAAAAATAAGATATACATTTTAAGTATATTAAAATGATGTAAATATGTAGAATTAATTTGGCTAATTAAAATATTTAAATATTACTTAAAATGCATATCTTTACAAATAATGTATAGTATTAAAATTGTTGCTTAAATTCGAAGGTAGAAAAATCTATTCTATACATAGATTTTAAAGTTTGGCATTAGGTCATGCATGAAAAATAAATTTTTATTTATATAATTAACATAATTTCACATTTAAAAATTAGTATTCATTTTACCTACAGAAACACTTTAGTGTTTATACATATATATCTAATTTAAATGAAAAATTATGCGTATTGAAATATCTACTTATTTCTAGATTACACATTTTTTCATTATAATAAATAAATAAACTCAAACATTAAATATTTTTTTTCGAAAAAAATATGTAATCTATTTCAACTACATTAAAATTATCTTCTGATAATATTGGTCAAAGATTTAGGAACACATACAATTTGCATTTTTTATTTTTATTTATAACTTAAAATGAAGTTAAAAGTGAGCATTCATTATTCGAATATATTTATATACAAAAAATTATGTGACACTACTTCCACTAAACTATTTGTCGTAGAACGAAATTCTGAATACGATCTTATTAACTTCAGTCGATTATAAGACCCTATAATTATTTTATTAAAGCATAACACAAATACATTAATTATTATCGATGATAATATATCGAATATTTCTACTATTAAAAAATAAAAATATTAAATAGATAATCATCAAAAGTTTGAGATATATATTAGTCGATAATATTATCCAGTTTATAAATAAAATGGCTGTAATATAAAATTCAATTTAAAAAACATTCGTAGCACTAAATCTAAAAGTTTATCGAATTATCCACCTATGGCTGAGAATAGATTCGTTTTTTAAAATGAACAATATTTAATCACATTTATTTACAACTATTTTTTTTATTATTAATATTAAAAATTCATTTATTGATCATTTTAAAATGTAATTGTTTTTTTAATAAGTAGATAAATCTAACAATCAGCCATTTCAAGTTAATTTTTTAAGAAACTATTATCACGAAGGTATAACAATACCATAAAATAAAATAAAACAAAAAGACGTATAATAATTATAAATAACGTATATACATATGGTCGAAAGACAAAATTATCTAAGAAGTCTTATTATTCTCTAAACGGAGAATTTTTATATTTATACAAACGAAGAAAAACCTGGTAAAGGTGCACGAGACCTTGCCATATTGTTCATAATAATTTGTCCTCCATTTAAACTAACAACTGCACTACCTTCTGGTTCTGAATCCGTGTAACTGGAGTAATTTCTAACTGGTTTCTGTTTTTTCCATGATTGTCGCAATGAATCATTTACATTTGCGTAATGATTTACGAATGAATGTGGGTCTGATCTTACGCTTTCATTTTCACTTTCAGAACCCTAAGAATAAAAGAAATATGTCTTACCGTTTCATATATAATAACGCTTATTTATTATTCATTCTAATTTATTATTTAAATAAAAAATGTAAATATTTCATGCGCATATGATATTTCTTAAAAATAAAAATGTTTCGAATTACGTAGCAAAACATGCAAAATATTTAAAATAATAAAATTAATGTATGAAAAATGTGAGGCGAAATAATTAAATATTAAGGCAATGAAAATGATTATTACAATTAATTCTAGTTTATCGGTAATTCATATTTTAAAGGATTCTTATAGTTGATAAATTAATTTTGATTTGTAGTTTTAATTGAGGAGTGCATTAGAAAACACAGTGTCTATGCACTGTATTTAATGATATGTGCGAATTAAGTGACAAAATAATATGATCCGTTAAAAATTAATTTTGAGAATAATTTTATCCGCACTACATTTACCTTAAGTTGTAGAATTACCGTTCGCACCTATAGTCACATAATATTAGTAAAATATCCAAACATCTATATAGAAAAATTAATTGGCGATTTTTCGCACTTTAATAATATTTAATTAATATAAATTCTCGCGAAAAATCGCCATAAATTGTACGAAATAAATAAATAAAATACCTGTGAATCTGAAGAACTGATTTCAGAAGGTTTCTCTGTGACGCTACTATCGTCGGGATTTTCATCATAGCCTTTAAGGCTTTCTTCATCGCTGTGATAAGCTACAGATGCTGGGGAAGGTCTTGGCGGCGATTTACCTATTACACCAGCTGGGGGTTGGTGATGAACTGATTTTCGTGCCATTGTACTCCGTTTCCCTAAAGTTCCGCAGTTACTTATATTTAAAGTTCCGCCGCCGCCAGCCTGCCGCGAACGATATAATTCTAACGCCAATTCTTGGCGATCTTCAATGTCCATAGCCATTGATTCTTCTAACGTTTTTTGAGCTTCTTCTATAATTTAATAAGTTATATATGATATATTTAATGATATAAATTTATTGATAACTTACGTTTATATTTATAACTTTTACTTTTGACACAAAGAACTGCAATCACCATAATAACAATAATAATAGATGTTGCGGCTAATGCAACCATAAACCATGTTTGCCGGTAAAATGGCTTATGCTGCAAAAAATCATATTCAAGATAAAGTTTTGATGGTGTTAGAACAGCTTCATCTGAATACGCAGGGCAACTAACTCCGAATCTATTGTAAGGAATTACTCTGAAATTATACGATGTTGATGGTAATAAACTTTGATATGATATGGTAAAATCTTGCAAAGGTCCATTGCTTGTTCTAGTTACAGTCTGCCATTTATTTTCCTCTGGAAAATAAATTTATTTGAATTGTAATTAACGACATAATTGAATAAATTAAATATGTGCATTGTATTATTTTGTGTAATGAACGTGTTAAAAGTAGATTCGTAAAAAGCATCATTGTATACACCACTAGGTGCAAAAAAATCAAAACATTTATAAAATTAAACTTACTATGATGCCAGTCATCCTTGGCTGACCATTAAAAACAGAAAAGGTATGTTGGAATTTTAGGAAATAATTAAATCTAAATATATAATTACCTTTTCGTTTTGTTTCAATACTTTCAATATAATATCCTAGGATTGGGCCACGGCCTGATGGACCATTTAACCAATGTAGCTCGATACTAGACACAGTCCGAACTAATTTTAATTCACGCGGTGTAGCTGGTGAACCTTCTTGCGGTCCTGTTGTTACATTACTCGATATAGCTGGTCCATAGTCAATGGTTTGTGCTCTTACTGTAAAAGTATACGTTTCCTCTTCTTCTAAAGATTGTACTAATAAACTATTGCTTGATACTTTTTGTTTAACTTGTTTACTAAACTCTACAAAATAAAATATATATTTATAATTGAAACTAAATAATGGAATTTATTTATGTAAATACCTTCATTTTGTTCTGTCGTTTCATATGTAACAATATACCCAATAATATCTCCGTTCCGTTTCTTCGGAGGATCCCATGTAACTTTTAAAGAATTCATGGTAATTTCTGTAAATCTTAAATTTGCAGGAGGGCCAGGTAAACCTTGTAATGTTTTCACAGTAATTGGTTTAGATCTAGGTCCATCTCCAGCCGGGTTAAATGCTAATATTTGAATGCGATATTCTGTATATTTATCTAGAAACACTAGGCTATGAGATGTTGCGGATGCTGGGACAACTTCTATTTCTTCTTCTAGTTTTTTATCTTTATCCAGTTCTTGAGGAGATTTCGTTACCAAATAGAATATCTAATAATAAATTAAAATGTTAAACGATTTTATATAATAAATAGATCTAAGGGAATGTAATACTTTATAGCCTAGTAAATCTCCGTTTTGCATATGATGTTGAGGGGGTTTCCATCGTAATCTAACTTCTGTTGAGGAAATAGGTTCACCTTCAAATGCTCTTGGTTCCCCGGTTGGTACAGCTTCACCTACGTAAACTGTAGCTGGTGGACTTGGAGGTCCATCACCTTGTGAATTAAATGGAATAACAATAATTTCGTAATTTCTATCCTGAAGTAATTCACTCAATACGACTTTATTTGCCTATAAACACATAAATTTGTTTCAAAATAATGAAAATGTTTTATTTACTATATTTTTTACTTTAATTCCAAATACTTCTTCTTTAGGGGTAGCTTGAATTGCAGTTGGAAAATCAGAAACTGGTTGAAAAACTATTCTATAGCCACCGGTTTTAACATCACCACTCCAATATTGCTCTTCTACGGTATCCCAATGCACTTCAACACTTGTTGTAGTTATTGGTACCACTTTTAAACCGCTAACACCTTTACTTGGTGCAGCAGGAAATGTTCTAACTTCCATAGATTCCGGACTAAAACTTGATGGTCCAATATCATTCGTTGCTTGTATTCGAAATCTATATGATGTGTAAGGTTTTAATTCAGACACAGTATACGACGTAACTTGAGGGTCAACTCTTTCTGGTACAGGTTGCCATGGGCCTTTATTTTCAGATTGATGTACTGTGTAATACCTACGAAGCAATACATAAATCAAAAAACGTTTTTTATCGATAATTTAATGAAAATACCTTAACGGAGCGAAGCCATCTCGACCTGGGGTCCAACTAAAAGTAATTTGCTTACTTTGAATTTGACTTTGGCTTATTTGCGGCATTGAGGGTGGTTGAGGTGGTTCACGATTATTTGTTGTAAATACAAGAACATGAGCAGTTTTACCCCAGCCTAATCGGGTTTGAGCAGTTACGGAGAATAAATAATACTTTTCAGGTTCTAATTCAGCAGCCCGAAATGTTCTATCAGATGGTGGGAATTCTTTGGCATAGCTACGAGCTGCAGAACTATTCAACCGGTAAGTTACTCTATAAGCAAGGATTTCACCGTTCGGTTCTTCGGGAACATCCCAAATTATCCTTGCACTTGTAAATGATACATCAGGGAAAGATACATTTGATGGAGCTCCAGGAGCTACGCATAAAAATAAATTAATTTAAATAAATAATTTTGGGATATAAATAAAAAACAAACGTACCATCCTCAAAGGTTCTAACTCTAACTGGTGGGGTACTAGGAGCCCCATCTCCCAATCGTGTATACGCTAATACTTGAATGTGATATTGAACAAACTTTCGAAGTTCTGTTAAAGTTGTTGTAAACGTGGAATTACTAGCAATTAATTTATATTGAAATGGTAATCTAAGATTAGCTCCATAATAAACTTTATATCCTTCAATTTGTCCATTTTGATGTTCTTTTGGAACATCGCCCCATTTAACTACAATTGTCGTTGACGATGTTGCATTTGCTTCGACATTTAATGGACCGAACGAAGGGACTTTAAGAAAATAATCGAATTATTATATAAAGTTTGAATTTTAATTGAATTATTGTAATACCTGATTCACGGGTACGTTCTAAAGCTGCCGGACTTGGAGTAGAACTACCTACATCATTATACGCTTGCATTGAAATTTTATATAACGCAAATTCTTCTAGACCATCCACTATATGAGAATTTGCTGTATGATCGTCGATAGTTACACTACGACTTTTACCACTACCGATTTCTTTATACGTAATATTATAACCACGCGGATTACCGAACCATTCAACTTGTTGTAACGGCTACAACAAAAAATAAACATTCAGAAATATGTTTATTTTAATTTAATTATATAAATACTTACAATCCATCGAACGCGAAGTTCAGTTGCGCTCATAGCGCGAACTGTAACATTAAAGGGAGGATGTGACGGGGGTGCTTGAATTGTTTGAAATTCTTTCGTTGGTTCTGAAGGTTTTGATGCACCAACAACATTATTCGCAATTAATCGTAATCTATATAACATAAACGGAACTAAACCAGTTACGGTAATTGTTGTTGCATCTGGATCAGAAACTTCGAAAACTGTAAACCAAGTTGTATTCCTAGCAGTTTGCGCCTATAATAATATAAATATTATATATTTTTAATATAATTTAAGTTAATAATAAACGCACTTCAACAGTCCATTTAGTTATAGAAGAATTCCCATCAAAACCAGGTGTAAATTGAAGTACAACCGAAAATGCTTCAATATTTGAAAGCGCTAATTTCGAAGGTGGATGCGGTAAAACGGGTTCAACGCCTGATTGAATAACTGCAATTTTCGGTGTACCAGGCCCTTTTGCGGTTAATGCAGTTACTTCAAATCGATAATGAGTTGTTGCTTGTAAATGGTTTACTTTTAAACTTAAAGTGGTTGCGCTTAAATTTTCTGCTTTAATAGTTTCTGGTCGATCTTTAATTTGATATACAAGACGGTATCCTAATAATATTCCGTTAGTATGAACGGGAGGCGACCACATAACTTTAACAGCTCTATCGCTTACTTCATCAAACGATAAATTAGAAACTTCGTCAGGTACTACAAAAAATATTTATTAAAACAATTCATTTTTTTTTTTTTAATAAATTTATCGTTTACCGTCTTCCGCAGTTTTAAAAGCAACGAATTCACTTATTTCACCATCCCCGGGATCAGTAAAACATAACACAGTAATATTATATTTAGTAAATTTATCTAATCCAGTCATAATTGCAGTTTGTTCTGCTAAGGGGTCTAATAAATTCGGATGGACAGTCATCATTTTAGCTTCGACATGTCCTTCACCAGGTACAAATTTCCACGCTTGAATCTTATAACCCTGGTTAATACCATTTATTTTTTGAGGATTTGGTGGTCTCCACCAAATTTGAACGGCTGTTGAATTAAGCGGTTCAACTTTTTGTATTTCTGGTGGAGCTTCCGGAACTCCTTCTTTCGTTTTTATTTTAGCTCCATCCGTAAATACTCCGATACCTTTATTATTATACGCGGCTAATTGTACAATATAATCTTTCCATGTAATTAAATCTTGAATTAAATAATTTCTTTGAGCCTATAATATATTTAATACGTTAATTATTGCGTTAAATTTAATTGAAATATAATTATTATTACTTCATTTGTAATATTCCGAATATTCCAAGGGCTATCATTATACCCGTATAATCTATACCGAATAATATACCCTAAGATTTGCCCATTTCGATGTTCTTCAAGAGGCGGTTGCCACTGAATAATAATTTCAGAGGACGACCGCGCAGATCCGACAAATCCCAAAGGCGGTCCAGAAGGTGCTGAAGAGAAATGAATTAAATTAAGGGAATAACGGAAGTTTTAAACCTATATTAAAATGGTAATGCATATCAAGACAAATAAATGAAAGTGCATAACACAAATTGTGATGAGCTGATTATCCCACCTTGAGTTTCGCAACATGGTTTAGTGCTGGCTGTATGAACCAGAATAATGATCTCAAGTATATATATTTACAACACATGTATATGATTATGAAATGAGTTTAATGTATTCTATGTAAAGCAATATACAATTAGCAATAACGCAAATAAAAATATGTATAAATTAATATAAGCATTGAAATATAATATATAAATAAATGTGTAGCCTTTAAAATTTGATTTTAAGTGTGTGTTTATTACAAATTACAAGTGATATTTAAATATTTATTTTATTTTAATACTCATTTCATAATAAAAATAAATATAATATCAGAAATTAGCACATACCTTCTTGAGGAAGCATAACGACATTGCTTGGCTCTGAAGGGCTACCCTCCCCAACACTATTCACAGCACTAACTCGAAATTGATAAGCCGCGGCTGCCTTTAAATTAGTCAGTAAAATCCATCGTTGATCCGCGGAAACATTACTAACTTCAGTAATCCAATTTAATAACGGATCTGGTATTGGTCCTGGGAATAAAAACTCTAATTGTAATGGTTTTAGGCACCTGCCGTTTAGAATAGTTTGTAATTATGAAACATTTAAAGAATTGCATGCCCATGCATGTAATAAGTACTGTTCACCAATTAAATATAAAATTATTTTATTATAAATATTCTCTGAATATCAATGAAGTTTATTTATTTATATACACGTATATGTTAAATATTATCAGTAACGCGCGGTCGTTGTTTTAATAAATATTTATTTTATTTGTATTGCGATTTTAGCGTTTCAGTTATTAAAAAGAATAAATTGTTATATCTATGAATTGTATTTAGTTTATAACGTAAATATATACATTTGTATTTAAAAAATATTTTATTGTGGCTGGAATATATTATTCTTCATCAAATTTCAAGAGATACGCATTTTTTTAAATACGCACTTTTGTATTTATATATACAATTATTCAAGAATATTTCGCAAAAATGGTTAAAATCGTTAAGAGTATATAATATATTAGTAAAATTAATTAAGAATAATATTACGAAAGGTAAAAAAAAAACAGAGAATTAAATGACTAGGGCACATATAGAGATCGGATGATAAAGGCACAATAAAATCAACAATGGTCACCAGAAAAGAAAAAAAAAGGCGATTTGATAAAGAATAATATGTTGTACCCACAATAAAATCAGGAGTGACCTCTCAGGGTAATTTCCTTGTAAGTTATAGTCATTTATATTTGTTAATAATTAAAATAATTAGTATTATAGAAGACTTAAAAACAAAAGAGACAAATACAACATCTACATAATACCATTAATTATAGTAACATGCATTTATTATTGAAAAAGGCATTCGATTATTTTTTTAAATAATATTTATTTTGAATAAAAACCAAACCAAAACCGATAAACCAAGAGAATAAATATATTGTAATAATAAAAAGAAAGTAATAAAATAAATCAGTTCAATCTAAAACAAACATTGCCAAACAGTACGAGCATTCCTTTTATTAATACGCTTTCAATTATCTTACCAAGTTCAGGAACCTCTCTTTTCTGCACAATAAACTGTTTTGTGGGGCTATTACCATCAAAACCAGGGGTCCAGCTTACATTAACCGCCCGTTGAAACTGTGTATCTAGACGGGCCGCTTTTACGTTTGTTGGCGCAAATGGTAGCTCAATTACACTCAGTTGTGCGCTGCGAGTTTCGTTACCTCCAGAAGAACGGACTGCACAAGCATAACGACCAACATCTGCTGCGCGGACCGCTTGGATTTCCAACGTACCATCCTCTAGGATGTTTATTCTTTGCGTATTTGTTGTTTGAATTTTTCTTAGATAAAACATTCAATTATATAGAATTTAATATTAAAATTATTTGAACAGTAAACTTACTGTTTATTATGGAACCATTCTAATCTATATTTAACACTCGGATCACTTGAAACTTTACATTGTAATGTTGCTGTATGTCCAAGAAGTACTTTTGTATCGACTGGTGGTTGAATTATTTGCGTTCTCACTACAATCATAATTGATACATATATTGTAATTAATTTGAAACATTTGTATAATTCAGTACACATGTTAATATACTAATAAAGTTCTTTCTACCGAAATATTGAGAATCTGTATGCCATATGTGTAACATTTTTTTTTTTTTTT
>CM008230.1:17007947-17019875 GCA_002278615.1 Pogonus chalceus | reverse complement strand
GCAAGTCAATTGGAAAGTATTAGGTCAGAAATTTTTACTCAAATTATTAAAGTTTCTTTAAAAGGTAGCAAAATTAAGAAGATTCTAGTTAATTAATCATTAATTGAAATTTGCAATTTCTTTTATCCCAAAATATCGAGTTTGCTCCAATTTATTCTTAAATTTAATGGTTTTCCTTCCAACAAAATCTTGCAAACAAATAATATTATCTTCGAGAAATTGCAAAGGTTAAAAGTAAAATTTATTGAAATTTCTATATCGATTTGCGTTGCTTATTTTCTTCTAATACTTTTAAATACACAATAAAATAAATATTTGAATGTTTGTAGTGAAATAGTGGCGTGAATTCGTTTGCATAAAATGATTGAAAAGAAGTGTATCACCGAGAAGCCGGTGTTCATTTCATTTGAGATCAAGCAATGTAAGTTGTGCGGTGTGTAAGCCAAGCTATATAGTGAACCGAGGTCATTCGGTGTCCTCTCAAGCCACGGCAAGGTCAAACTGATATACGTTTGGTAAATAGCGTTTTTATAATGCTATTTGGAATTTATTATCAACGAGAATCGTCGCAACCTTGGCACGTAACAAATAACACTCACACATATTTATATTAAATGTAGCATGTATTCAATCTATTACTTTACATACACTAAACTATTATAATATTCAAACACCAATATACACACATACATATATATTATTAGAAAATATTACAATTATATATTATTACATTTTTTACGTTTCATATTTTCTCTTAACTTTCCATGTTACTGATAACTGGATAAACGGTATTTGAACCCGGAAGTACATATCGTATTACACTTTTTATTTTAACTTCCCTTACTATATACATATATACTTCAAATAAACCAATATCAAATATATTTATAATACTATTATCATAAAAAAATATAATTATTATAAATATTGCTGCTATAAATAATATTAAATTCGCATATTTTGTATTCGTTTCCTTATATTGTAACCTTGTGTCAAATTTTTAAATATCCGGATATAAAAATATAAAGAATTTCAATGCCATTTGTACTCGAAATCATTAGAAATTTATTCTAAAGGAAGAACGATAATATAATATTAAAATATTTATTTTATGATGTCCATAAATGTATCAAATTATGACAAATACAGAAATGGTTGCTTATTCTGCCAAAACTTAATAAATAACAACAGAAAAACATGCAAAAACTATAAAAAAAGTTTTAAAATATTCAAATCAATTCTCTGTTAAAAATATTAGGGCTCTAAATATCTAAATAATCTCCAATCAATTTTGTAGCTTTAGTTTAAAATAAACTTAGGATGTTGAAAAGGACAGAGATTTTTAAATGAATTCGTAGCAAAAATATAATTTGCTCAGATGAAATCTTGTGTTTTCATTTAAATAAAAGAGCTTTATAAATGAAGGACCCCAATTATAGAGGGTTATTTGTATATGTAGTAGTTCTAAATCACTTTTAGTTTTTAAAATAAAATTTCGATCATCTTGAAATAAAAACCCACTTTCGATTTTAACAAAAAAATATATGAAGCATCTTCCTTACGAGGTAAACAAACAAAACCCAAAAACCTACAGACACAATTATTCGATCCGAAATTCCAGGAAAATGTAGGTAACAAAGTCAATTCAGGTATTCGAAAATCCATCGTAAAAAATATCAAATTTCCTTGCATATACAATAAATATATAAATGTTTATTTAAACAAATAATAAAACGAAATAGAAATGGAATGGAGGTCAACAAAAGCAAGCAAGCAAGCAAGCAACCAAGCCAGCAGGTCTATTTTATTTTGATGTACCGATGCCGAATTGAACAAACAACTTCGATGAGTTGGGAATGAAGTGAAAAAGCCGCTAGTGAAAGTGGCACCGTAGTGGAGAAAGTGACCGACCGCGTGCTCTGTGTCCTCGATTCTAACAACTTGTATATGTTGCTGTTGCTGCTATAATCTGTCTCTTTGTATTGTGTTGTGTTGTGTTATTTTGATGAATTTAGGACGGTAAATGAACTCATTAGGTGTCTTATTGCTGTTTCGAATGGTTTTTTTATAAATTATATTTTAATTTATAAATTTATTCATAGGCTTTATAATGAAAATCTCTTTAACTGAATATTGAAAAAAAATTTTGGAAAACATTTCATATCTCCTTACTAATAATAATAATTATTTGTCTTAAACATATATGTTTTGATAACATTTTTCCCTCAATTTACGCGTAAATAGAATTTCTAAGTACAGTAGAAAAATATTGCAAATAAAAACTAGTACAAGTTACAATTTAAGTCTGTTAACTTGTTGGAATGAAGGGTAGTCATTATTTTTGTCTACGTTATATTATTTTTTCTTATTTTTTAAACTTTAAACAAAATAAATTTCTAGCTACGTAAATCTAGCGTAAAAAAAAATCCGTATAAATGAAGGGACGAATGTAAGCTACTAACATGACAAAAGATAAAATTTGATTTTTTGGAAAGCTATTCAAATTTATAGCTTAAAAAAAATGATTTCTCAAGAAAATTTCTTTAAATTAACAATGATTTAGACTTAGAACAAATTAATTACATTTTTCAAACCTTAAAAAAAATTTTTTTAATAAATATCAAAAGTATTTGAATGAAACTTGAATTAAATTTTCGCTAGACGTAGCTAATGAAAAAAATGATTTTTTATATTCAACCTTAAACTATAAAAGCAGGTCAAAGATTAACCTAATACTAAAATTGGATTATAACAAAGAAGGACATTGTTCTCATTATAATCCTTTTAAATTTTAGGCCAACAATGCATATAAATAACATAAAATTATCCAATTATAATAGTCTATAATTAATCTACAAAAAACTTCTATTGTTTCATGCGAATAATTCGTTTATTTCAAGTGAAATTTAAATTTTATTTGTGACTTGGTCTCAATAGCTGTAACATGAGTTGAATTATTGAGTTAAGGTAAAGAAATACTAACCTACATAGAATAAAACTTTATCAGTTGAAGACCTCAATTATTTATAACAAGTGAAAGTATATATATAAAGCGTTCACTTTCTTCTGTAGGTAATACTGTTTTTTATGGTTATGTTATATTATATTTTAAGTTAAGATGAAATGTATCAAAGGAAAAGTATTTGGGGTAAAAATAAATCGAAGATTTTTTTGTTATATTAAGTGATAAGAACGCATTGAAGAGTAAAAGTGCTGGTTCGTTTACGTTAGCCATAATGGGTTCAGCGGCTTAGTTGATCGGGTACCTTTTCACTTTCAAGGCCGCTGAAGAATAATAGGATTTGAGAATAACTTTAGTCGTGAAGGGTTAAACGCCGTAAAACGAGACATAAAAGGATTATGGCAGGCCCGAGTACCCTCCAAAATATATTAGTTTATTGTAAATTATATTTATATCGTAATATAACTAGTTCTTGCTTTTAGCTTTATATTTCACCGATATATTTGCATAACAATAAATATTTTCTATGATTTTTTCAAGGTTGTTGCAAATAAATTTCAATAAATTTGAACATAACTGATTATAATTGCAGATTTGACCTAAATTTTACTATTTCAATGTCGCTTTTATTGTAACATCGCTAAAATCACAAATATTTTCGAATAAATCTTATGATTTAACAAATATTTAATTTATTTATAGTTTACATGTTTCATTTATATTTTAATTAAATATAATTTTTATATCTTTTATTAGCTGGGAAGACTGCGTGCAGCAGTCAAAATTTCAGCTTAAAAAACTAGTATTTCCAATCGAAAAATAATTATCCAAAAATATTTCAAAATTTTCAATTTTTTCATATTTAAACAATTGAATTGACCGAAATTGTAATATTTCCCTTAATAGAGGCTAGGCTGCATGCGGCAGCTAAAATAAAATTAATTTTAATTTAAATATGCTTCAAATTAAAATACGATTTTCCATATTTAAACTATTAAATTGATAGGAACTGTAATGATTGGCCTGCTAGATGCAGGCTTAATTTAAAACAATTATTTAATTATATCATAAAAATAAATTAGTTTCACTACCATCTTATACGGAAATAAATTAAAAACTACTAGAAAAAAAATGAAGTTTCACTTTTTATAAACAAACATATCGACATATTATTAAAATATTATCAAACACTAATTACAAATAACTTCTATAAGTATATAAAATTTCTTTAAACAACACGTGTAAAATTAAAATGCGAGTTTAATATCTATCGGAGAAAGTAGAAAAAGAAAGAAACAACAAGTTTCTGCATGAAAAAAAATTATAGCGAAAGTAAAAGGAATTTTTAACAATGATGTAAAATTTGATGTTTAACCTAATTTTTTATTATTATCACATTTTATTAAAATTCAACAACAGTAGCACGAAAATTAATGATATATTCAAAACGGAGAAAGTAAAAATTTTTCTGCGCGACTCAAAAAAAAAATATATATATCAGATAATTAAGATTACAATCAAATTATGAATGATGTTATACTACAAATATATAAGTAATATTTCAAATAATTTTTAGAGTAAATTCCATAATCTGAGGTAATTTTATCAGTAAAATTGAAGATTATACAATTTTAGACATGTACGCGCAATTATGACGTATTATAACCTTCAAATTTATTTCTCAATAATTTTGGGAACGTGAAGTTAAATTGACATTTCGAAATGACGATAAGGGACCTCAAGGTTTTGTACTACACGTTGATAAATTTTTTTGTTGGTTTCGTAAAATCCGCAAATGATTCTTTATTTTTATTCCAATAGTCCAATTTCTCTCACATATGCTTCAGAAGCATATATTACATATATTAAAAAACCGTAATAGTTTTTTTCTTCCATTTAATATATACAATCCTTGACAACAGAGCAAAACAGACTAATAAAAAATATAAAAATAACTTATGAATAGCAAATTTACAATAACTGAATAGTCAAATAAATAAATATCCAAACTTCAATAAAAGAAAAAAATATATGTATATCCCGTGTACAGCACACGAGACTTCAATCTCCAATGACAAACCCACATGGAAAATATCAGAGCGTCGTGGTGACGTCACGAGACGCCTTGACGCACGAGTACCACGTGACTTGATTTATTTCATGATCAAGAACGTTTTATTCTTTATATTAGATAGTCGGAGATAGGGATCATCACATTTTTATACAATCACAATTTTTCGACCCATTAATTCATCCATTTATTAATTTCTTAACATTTTAAAAAAAAGGTTCGATTTATTTCTTTAATAATCAATAATTTTTATTTAAACCGAATAAAATATAAATAAAACAAATTATTTTGGTTTGGAAAAGGACGCGCGTGATGTAGCACGAGTCTAGTTACAGATGCCTCGTGCTGTTATATGATTCAAATGAAAAATTGCAAAAAAAACGTACTAACAACGTGAGAATCTGCTTTTATGTAACACATTTCTATGTTAATTTTGTAGCAAAAAATAACCAGTTTAATTGCATTGCAGTTTGAATTAAGTAGGTGTAAAAATTATTAGAAATTGTATTTATGTAATCTTGTGTTTGTAGAACTACTGCTATAATTAGAAAATTAAGTCTACTTATTCTGAAATACGTGAAAAATTAATTATTTTAATTTAATAGTAAACTCTAGAATTATTAGGAAGAGAAAATGTTTAAAAATTACTGCACCGAATCAGATTGAGTGCCATAGTGTTATTTTAACAATTAACACAAGAACTACTCTTATTATCATCATTTTCAAGTGAACTGTGTAATTTTTAACATTTAACTTTTAATATTATTATTAATTGAATTTTCAACTTACACTGGCGAAGAAATAAGAAAAGATTACAAATTCATTAAAATGTTGATATCTTAAAAACTGGTATAGATATTTAAAAATGAACATTAACAATGTGTTCCCCATATTATTTTATAATAATTGTGAAATTTTTATAAAGTTACTATTAAAATCATTAATTTTATACAGTCATATTTCGAAAATTATAAAAATACTAAAAGGTAAACCCTTAAAAAATAGAATTCCAAACTTATTTTTTCCAAACTTGAGCTTTTATATGTCTATCTAGTTCGTTTTGACAAAACATTTTGATATAGACACATCCCTCAATTTACGCGATGTGTTGATTCCACGTGGGTTTGTTTTACGCGAATGAAAATCACAAAATTAGTCTGTAGGTACTATAGACAAAAATATTGGAAATAAAAACTACTAAGAAATATAAAAATATAGATAGAAACCGCGTTAAAGAGATCTGTCGCCATTTTTATTACGCGTAATATAGAAAACTTTTTCTGGCTGTGAAAATTAAGTCCGGGTATAAAAATACAGTGTAATATATATGGTATGAAAACTAATAGTTTCCATATTATTTGCTAATAAAGAATTTATCATATTTTAACTAAAATTTATGACAATACCAATATCTTGTTCCTATTATTAAAATTATTTTTAGTAAATTCTGCCGCATTAGGTATTTCTTATAAAAATATCGATTAAAACAATAATAAAAAGTTTAAAATACCCTTGAATAAAGGGTTAAATTATTCAGCATGTATAATAAATGAATGCATGAAGCTTGGTGACTTTATTTCTGGAATTGCACCGATACTGATGAAATCTGAAGCATAAAAAATAATATAATAAAACAAATATGTGTGTGTGTTTGTGAAATGTTCAACATTTGCATGTGTGGCTTGAAAACAAAGCACATTATTGTAGTTTCAACCTTAGTGCGTACGTTAACACTGGCAGCAAACAGCAGACAATATTTTTTATATTTTTTTCTTTTTTGTTGATCATGAAACCTGAGAGTGTACCTATAGCGTGTTTCAATATATTTATTCAATCAAATTCTTAATATATTTATATATTTTGTAACTATTTAAATGAATAAATAAAGGTTTAACTCCAATAAAATTAATATTCACTAAGATATTATGATTTAATATTTGAATGCAAAAAAAATTTAGAATTATAACAATTGAAAGAAACACAGTATAAGTATAAACGACCTGATATGAACCATGCGTATCATCTCAACTCGCAAGTCACATACACCAGCACCCAATACTGTGGTATAACATCCCCGTGACCTTGCAAATTACCTCCCTGTACCCCACCGAATATAATTTCGCGCCGTCTAACTAACTGGTGCGGAAAATACTATGAAAAAATATATAGCCTCTGCTGTAAAATATAAAAATAGAGCAAGGTGAATTAGTAATTAAAAATTAGGTATATACAAATAAAAACTTTTTATGATATTCTTAGAAATGTTTTTTACTTAGATATTTATTTTTTTAAAACGTTTTCGCGACTGGAAAATTTTTGATTATTCTTAAGCAGTTTTATTATTGAATTATGTTTTTTTACTGTAAGCTAATGTTATAAAAATGTTATTTAAAAAAGAAAATCGCGTAAAAATGTTTAAACGTCTATAAAAATTCGCAATAGGGGATGTAACGAGGAGAATCTCATCTCATTGGATGACTGTTAAAGAGGTGAACAAGAGCAAGAGAGATGAGGAGAACGTAGTTACGTCCGGAGGGAGTAACACCAACTCCAACCATTCATCGGAGGACCTTGAACGAAGAACAAAACCCTGCACCTTCGTGATGCGAGCTTCAGTCGGCCAAGGCCGTCACCCTGAACTGATATACTATACGCTCCCTTTACACCCTGGCATCCCTTTTGCATGCCTCCGCCGTCGTCACAGCTAACGTTACCCTTGAACAGAGGCGGTACCCTTGGCATGACACTGTGCTTGTTAGCTTGCAAGCCCTATTTTTCCAGGGACGTATTTACTCGCATTTATCTCAAAAATTTAGTCCAAACTTTTTTCATATCATTATCATATAAACTTATTTCTAATTCTATAACTCTCGCTTTTTGAAGAGGTCAAAAGTAATTTTTGAGAATGAAATTCACTCATTAAGGAGTATATTCTCTATAACCCTCGCACCCTGATTATTTTAGGGATATTTGTATCGTAACACATTTTAAAGCGTCCAATCCTTAAAAATCTGATGAAATTTTGAAAAATTTACTTTTAACACATCGAAAGACTTGCTGGGGTGCTCGGATCTTAAAAATTTTAAGGTCATTTTAAAAGATTTTGTTTCTTAAACATTGTTTCTCTCTTTCAAAATCTTTAGAGGTCAATTTTTAAAAAGAATCTAATTTGTATAAGTAATATTTATACACTAAGATAGTATAAAAATAACCGGGGTAAATCTAAAAATATTCCGTCCCTGTATAATGTGGTCAACCCTTCGCCGTGTGGTTTATTTGAGATCGGACAAGGTCAGATTCCCACCCCTAAACTCATCCCAGGAGCTGAAGTAGCACCTACCAGCGACCTTCTAGTTTTGCGCGTATACTACGCACTTGTACCATTTCAGCCTACGCGCGTGCAATTCCCGCTACCCGCGCTTCACTGCACAACGAAAATATTTGACTCGCCCAAAATAAGGGATGATTCTAAGGAAGTATTTATTTTTAGTATTACTGCGTGTTCCTTTATTATTTATTCTAATTTATGTATGTATATATGTTGCTGCTTTATTTATTCCAACTTAGTTTAATGTTTACGGTTTTAAATTTGAAAATTTATTACTATAGAAAAAATAAAATATTAAAATACCCCATCCCCCGCTTAAAAACCAAACAGTCGCGCCTAGGGTACGGATAAACAACACATGAAACAGATAAATTAATGATTTTTTTTTCCTTTTGCATCATCCTAAAAATAGTAAATAAATATTTACTTAACATTCGTACAGATAATTTTGGCAAACATAAAAATAGATAAATTATAATTTGTTATTAATTACTGATATCTTTTTAAATAATATAATACTTTCATGGCTCAACAAAAAATGTTTTTCCTTAATATTTGTACAGTAATCAGTATAATATAAGATGTCCTTGAGACTGAAAATATTAACGAAAAACAATACTAAATTTAGACGCACATTAACAATATATGAATCAACAAAAATATTAACTTTATTCAAAGATAAAATTCATGAAAAATATTTACATTTTTACGCATTTTTTAAAATATATATTATTGTAATCAATAAGTTCTATTAAACATCCTGAAATGGTTACAAATGGGTAATTCCTGTTGTTTTTTTTTTAATGGTGGAAGTTCCCAATGTAACATATTTTACAGGAAATAATTTATTAATTATTAATAATCGTATTTGAAAGTATAATTATTTTTTTATATTTCTATATATTAATACTATTAAATACTTAAGTAAATAATATATATAATTGATTTAAATATTTAAAGATATCTTTCTTTATCCAAAGACATCCCTTCATTTTGGGGGTAATGTAAGTAATCGGCTAAATACGTAATGATAGTGGCAGGGGCAACAGGAGCACATGTGTAGGGCCCAGATTATAAGACGGGCCCAGAAAGGCCTCCCTAAAAAAATTTCTTGTCAATTATTTTCTTAAAGATTTAATTGATGTATTTACGGGAATAGAAGCAAGAAAAATACAATTAAAATAAATTTAAGTTTTGATTCTTTTATTATTTATTAAAAAAATCTGAAAGAACAAGAGCTTCAGAACTATCGTATATGCACGGTAAGTTTTTTTTTTTTTTATTAAAGGGGAAGATTAAACTCTTTCCCAGGGTTCATAAAAAGCTAATTACGGTCCGGGGTTGAAAACATTATTATGAGCAAAAATTTGAGATAACTTTAATTTGAGAACGTTCAATTTAATAGTAATACTAAGAATGATATTATTTAAAGATATATTTAAAGATTTTTCAAACTTTAAGTTTTGATCGGCAAAAAGGACAAACATCTATTGATGAGTCAAATTGAAATAAATGTTTTGAAATTTATGCTTTAGAGCAAAAATTTGAGACGCCCAATAAATCTGTTGTTTCCATTGATTTGTATTTATATTTAATTACTAGGCAACTAAAAGGAGCTATAATGTGGAGTCATAATTTAACAAAATCGAGTTTAAAGCTTATATTGGACTTAAAGTAATTTGTAAATTAAAAAATTGGTCATCAAAGAGCAAAATTTTGTAATTTTTATTGTAATCTATCATTTATTATTTATATTAGTTAAACTATTGTTATTTGTAAATGTATCCAAAACTTGTAAGCATATGTAAAAATATAAAATATTAATATATTTATAATATCAATATCCTTTTTGAAACGAACGGCACTGATGAAAAATTTTCCAATACCTAGGTGAAAATCACACATGCACAAATACATATAGAATGACGCAAAACATAGCATAGCATATAACACGATCAGAATATTATTGGCGTTGGTTCTTATCTTTTCAAGGTCTCCTAATCTTGCCGATTATTTTCAAGGTTAATATCGGCCACAGTAGCCGAGCACGTCCGCATTACAAACTCAACGTGAATTAAACAAGTGCGACAAAGACTACACCATACATAAACAATGATGGAGAATTTTTCATTAAATTAATTTCATTAGAAATGGGGCGACATTTTATTTGTGTTTGTAATACATTACACGGTTCCCTTAACGGTTTATTTTAGATTTTAAATATTTGTTTTTTTTTAAATTATTTTTGAGTGCTTTATTTTTATCAACTTAAATTGTAAATATTTCAAATATTTTTCGTATCTGTTTATTGAAATTCTAGACTTACATTTGGAAAAACCAATAAACATTAATGGAATCATACGTTTTTTTTTATAAGGAAAGTTTTTAAAATTAAAAAAAAATATTAGTTTGAAAGACTAAATTTCAATTATCATAA
Source organism: Pogonus chalceus (assembly GCA_002278615.1). NCBI lineage: Eukaryota > Metazoa > Arthropoda > Insecta > Coleoptera > Carabidae > Pogonus > Pogonus chalceus. Next base: position 17,009,077 of record CM008230.1, on the reverse strand, counting down.
TAACTGCGACCTCAAATTACTGAAGACCTCAAAATCGAAACAGAAACAGAAGAATTAACAAATATAGATTTATTTCCATAACTATAAATATGTATAAGAAGTAAACTTTAAACTTGTTTTGTATAAAAAAATATAAAGTCCTTTTCTGTACACAACATTTTAGTAAAAATAAAAAAAAATTGTTTACGACTAGTATATATTTATATAAATAGAAAAATTTAATCTAAATTATTCCGCAAGTAATAATACTTATAAATAAACATAGCAAGGGTGTAGCGTAATAAGTGAGGTATTAAATAAAACACCTCAACAAACTAAAATAAATATTTAAATATATTCATATGTAAAAAGTATGTCGTTGTCATGGAAATAATCAAGGAAATAATGAAGGAAATATATTCAGTAAAAATACAAAAACCTTCATGAACATCAATTTAGTTTTGGATCAAGTCCAGACACAAGAAAACGAAACGAAACGAAACGAAAATGAGAAATACCTTCGTGAAATAATATAAAGTGTTCTTGAAAGCAGATTACCAGACCTTCTCAAACAACCTACAAATTCAATAGTCCCAATTACATTGACCCAGGAAGAGAAATATTTATTCCAACAAATACATATATTATTCGTATGTTTGACCTTAAAATAATATCTTTCTTATTCATTCATGAACTTTGAAACAATTCGAATATGAATTATTGTTTTTTGTTTTATTATTATTTACATATTATTTAAATAAATTTTTGGTTCTTTATCATTTAATTATATTGTAAATCATTTTTTTAACTTCCGTTATAATTATAGTATAAGTTTAAAATATTTATTAATAAATAAAAATTTCAGTATTTACAATTTAATTCTCTAAAATAATACAATATAAAATTTTTTGATTCACTCTAAGAAGATTTTTTAAATTCGAAAAATAGCAGGCATTAACTGTTGATTAACTATCAATTAAAGATAAGTTAAAGAATTATTATGTACTGGTTAATGTCTTGATTTAATATCGATATAATAATAGTACTAAATAAAGATCTAATAAACACTAGTAGTAAATGGGTTTATACTAATTTTACTATAAAAATTTATATTAAACAAAAAATTAAAATCTGGTTAAAGACTAGTTAAA
>CM008230.1:16976356-16988062 GCA_002278615.1 Pogonus chalceus | reverse complement strand
TAATTATATTCATTGATTTTAAAATTAAAAAGTTTCAAACGATTTCTAAAATTTGTGTTTTTTTGGAGTTAATAAACTTTAAAATATGTAAATCTATTGAGATTCTGTAGCAATCATTTGTTATATTTATATTCTTAGATTTACTAGCTTGAAATAAACGAATTTTTTGATAATTCACACGATAATAATTGGAATAATGGCGAAAATCTTTCACTTTCTCTGAATAATGGAGGCCACAGGCCACAGAAACAGTAGCTGCAATCTGCAATAGCAATAATAACATAGTGACTTTGTTTCTGGGTCGTAACAAAGTTTCACTTTCGACTGAAATGTTTGTTTGTATGTATGTATATACGGACGAATGATCCGGCTTTCTTTTGGTTGTTGGCTTGTTGGCCTCATATAATAGCCGCACTTTTCATCTCATCTAACGTCGTAGTTTTCTCTTCCGTGATATGAAAGTGACGTAACTTATAGGTCGCAAATTGTTATGTTGTTAAAGATTTGCCACATTATTAACCATTATAAACACGATCTATACTCTATAGTCTATAACTATTCACATTTCATTGGTAAAAGTTTTTAGAAATTTCTTTCATCTTCATAGCGATGAAATATTTATATTTTAAAGCTGCCTTTAGCAACCAAAATATTGTAATTATTAAAGATAATTAAATATATTTTTTATTAATTTATACTTTTTCTAAAGTCTAAAATACTTGATAAATTAAGAGTCCATTTAATTTTACTATAAATGTATTTTTGATTTTTATGAATTATGAAAGATAGTAAATTTTATTTTAATCAATTATTTCATTTCTTTTAACTTACAATTAGATTATTATAATTATTAAATTTGTTAAGCCCGAAAATTTACAATTGTTCTAATTTCATTTAAATGTTGTTGAACAGCTAAAATATTTAAAAACAATAAAAAAAAATGTTTGCAATAAAATTTAAGGCCTTGCCTTTTCCATTTAATTCTTAAAATAGCTAATAAAAATTGACAAGAAAATATAGTTAAATTATTAAAATATGTATGTATATGTATATTAATATAAATATTATAAGTAATATGCAAATATAAAACAAAAAATAAAAATGAAACTGTAACTTAATACAGCAAGAAGTTAAAAGTAAAAAATACTTTGGCATTGATATTTTTAACTACGCTTGTTGAGTAATTGAAAATGCTAACGCGGAAGAAGATTGAGAAAGGTTATGTATATAAAGACATTGAAAAAAATATCAAGATTTGAACATGGTTTCATACGTAGGCTATGTTTTAGCACTAATGGTATTTGCATTTATTGACATTGAAACAATTCATTATTATTTGCAGAATTATTCGCTTATTCTTTGAGGTTAAATTTTTTTATGCAGGAAATTAAATGTTTCTTTTTTAAAGCGACTGTTAATATATCGACAATTTTTTTCTACTTAAATTTAATAAATAATTTAATTGTAATAATAATTATTAACATGATTTGGATTTTTTTAAATATAAAAATATAAGAAATTAATTTTAGCAGGAAATACATATTGTTGATTTATTCTCTCATAAAGAAATTGTTTTTAGATTTAAGAGTCTTTAAAATGTATTAATAGATCAATAAATTTAAGGACTTAATTTATTTTTACACTTTTAGACGGATATTAAGTATAGTAGAAATAAATTTATGTCCTTTTCTTGTAAATTCACTCAATTACAGATTATACAAATTGTTTTTGGACTTATAAGTCTTCAAATTGCATTAGTATGTCAATCATTTAAAAAAATATATCTTTCTGAATTTAAGGCATTTTGCCAAATAGTTTACTTTTGGAAAATGAAAATATGTCTCTAAACTTCTTTAATAACGATTTGAAAAATTGAATTGAATTTTTTTGGATATCTTAATTTTTTTTATAATTTTGGGTCATTAAACTTCAAGTTAACAAAGAAAAAATGCATTTATAGTTTAGTTTTGTACTTAGCAATCATATAGTTTGCATATTTCCTAATTTGCCAAATGAGGTGTTAAATAAATAAGATTTATTAGAAATGTCGCTAAATAAATCGTCGATAAAAAAGCGATATCATAATTTAGCGGTATGAGTTGGCTCCATGAATTATTTATGTCTCTAATAATATACATATTGCTAAATTTAAATCACCTTCATTTCGGCAAACTAACAAATAATGGAACAACACATTTTATTGAGATCATAGATCAACAAAGACAGAGAGAGAGTGTCTCTAACTCTAACTCTAACCAACTAATATTACAGCAAAGATAGCTAAGCTGAGCGCACTTAAATTTGTACCTATGACGAATTATTTACATGTAATAAGAAACCAAGGTTATACTGTCAAAATATAAATGCGCGAGTTAGTTAAACACACATGTATCTATGTATATATGTATGTAGTTAAATATATAAGTATGTGTATGTGACGACGACGTCGACGACCAAGGTCTATACATAATGATTACGGTTGTGAACGAGAACGGGCGCAGGAGTAGTTGAGTCGATTTGAATCGAAATGTCCGGGCAAAGGACATTGGCGGCTAAGGTCAAGGGCATAGCGCAGCTGAAATTGTGGCCACGCGGATTTCGGACCACGCGGGGTGGAAATTTCCAACGAAGAGTCAGACGGGGTTGTTCTACATTTAGAATTGCGTTTCAAATACCATCCAAATATTTTTTTATTGTTTGTTTACTACACTAATTAAATTTATTTCAAATGATTTCAATACTACATACAATGCATTTCCACTTCAAACTATCATCCACATTCATTGAAATGTTTTTTTAAATTTATTTAAAATTTGATTATGATTTTCGGTGAAATTATGAATGAAATAGAATTTTTGGTATTAGATTTAATTTATATAGATGAGGAATTTAAATGATAAAAATTAATTTATTCATATTGAAAAATAAAAGAAATATGATAAAAACAAATGAGTTAAAAGCATCGAAGTATGAAAATAAACTGATAGAAACGTATATAAATGATTGGAGGCGAACTGGAACGTGTATATAGTTTGTTGCGGAAGTGAGAGAGTGAGAAAGAGGTAAAGAAGTAAAGAGGAGAACATGGTACGAGTGTCCTTGTGCCCTGGCGCTGTTGGCCGGTGCATAGCACTAGTGCACACGGTCAAGGTCAACATCGCACGCGCCACTCTCCTCTAGCTGCGTCGGTACGCCACGCCGAATGTTGGCTATTGATCGACGCCCGCAGGACCAGCAGGATGCTGTGAAACGGAGGAAGGCGACGGCGACAGACGCAGGTACCACCGACATACACTTCAAGTTTCGTAGGTAGCTAGGTAGCTTGCTAGTGCGCTACGTGGTTCTGGTTTTACATGTATGAACCTTTAAGGAGTAGACATTGATTTTATTCAAAATATTTTAATTCATTTATTATTTAATTTAGGAATGCATCAATTTTCCATCAGCATAGCAGTTAATCATATCTGCAGAATCATCATTTGGAAAGAAATGCATATTTATTTAATTACACTTTAAATTTAAAGCCAAAATTTTATAACAAAATAATTTAATAAATTTAAGCACCATCTAGGCATTAAAATCTCTAGTCAGGAGAGTAAAATGTATATTCCAGTTGGCGGAATCGAATAAGGGTAGGAAGTAGAGTGCAGTGTGCGTGTGGGTGGCTCAGCACCCGTCCGGGACCAGGCGCCCGGTCACGGCCAAGGTCGCTAACCGTTACAACGCTAGCCAATCAAATCATCAGTTCTACCGCCCTTATCCCGACGCTCGGCGTCTGTTGCTGCTCATCGCTCTCAGAAATGGGTGGTAAAACGGGAATATTATTTGTGAATGATAGGGGTGGGGGGATTGAAATTGTGATGCAATTTAATGAATATATGTGTGTTTGGTCTGATGGGGTTTCAAGACACGTGTCACTATGTTGAAATATACGAATTGAAGAGAATTATTTTGTTTTCATGAAAATTGTATTAACTTCGCCTACAATTATTCCTATCAAATGTATACTTATGTATTTATATATAAAATTATCCTTATTATTAACATAACTTATATAAACTCTAATATATTATTTATATGTATTTATTTTTAGTTTAACATTTATCATAACGATTTCTTAGAAGGATTTCATTATTATTTATTAAATTAAAATTGAATTAAGGGTTGTAAAAACGTTAAGGCTTAAAAAAATAGTTTTTTTTCAGAAAAAGAATGAAAGTATAAACTTCGGATTGTCAGCATCTTATTTAATGACGCTATGAGTATCTTTATGAATTTTTTCAAGTTCCTGTTAAATCTGTAGCGTTCCCTAGGTGGGAGGACGTCTGAGCGTTGCAGGCTGAACATTTGTACACAGGCGGGAACGCACAGGTCATCACGGTCATTTGTTACATAATCTACTTAGAAAACTAAAATCTACAGAAAATTATCAGAAGCTTGTGCTACCTTGAAGTCAAATTGATGAAAATTCACAAAATGCAGCCACCTGAAAAAGTGGTCGATTTTTGACTTTCAAGTATCTGAATTTATTTTAAATAATTATAGATATGGCTAATTCTAGCACAAGCTCCAATAAATTTTGTCTTTTTTAAAATAAAACAACTCTGATCAAACACAGTTTAGTAGTTTTTCAGTTCTGCTCCCGCCCAGTTCAAAAAATGCAATTTCGAGAAAAATACGTTTAAAGTTTAACGAAAGTTTTTAATCGAAAAATAAGTAAACGCCCCCTTAAGAAATGTTTAGTTTTACAAATGTAAGAAACTTTCATATGTTTATATAAAAAATATATATTTCAGTGAATGTATAAAGTACAAAAATAAATATAAATGTAGGTAAAATGATAAGTTGTTCGACGTGGAACCTAAACCCAAATAGAAAATAGAAGAGAGTGAGTGAGTGAGTGTATGGCNAATTTTCTTTAATGCATTTTTCACTCTATACAAACTTAAATAGATCAATAGTTATCTGTCATTTATGGTATTAAATTAAAAATTAGATGCTCTCCCTTCTCATATTTACTTCTTTATTTATTTTTGTTTTCAAATAAATTTGTTTAAATTCAGAATTCAAGTATTATATCTAGATTTATAGCAAGATAGAATTATTAAAATTATAAATAGTATAACCAAGGCCGTAACTAGGCAGGGGCAAAAAAGGCACTTGCCCAAGACCCGGATTAAAAGAAAATTCATCTTAGTTATATTCTAAATGATTTAATTGATAATTTTGCAAAAAAAGTAAGAAAAGTACAATTTAAATAAATTTATGATATTTTAATTTATTGTTTGAATAATTTATCTAGAAATATAAAGCATAGTCATATCTTCCTAACTATTAACAAGAATTGTCTTTAACATTTTCCAAATAACCCCATCCTAATATCAAGATATGTAGAATAGATTAAATATTATCAATTCGATTAAAGACTGTAAGATCTTATTATCAGTAATACATTTCAGTATTTTAATGAATTTGTTAAACTACTCTGAGTGATAATTTAATAAGATATTTATGGAATTCTAAGTAATTACAAATGAAGAACAGTTTTAAAATAAGATTTAAATACTTTTAAAATGTCTATTAAAATAAATAATTTAATATAATCAAACATGAATATATTTATAAGAAACCTAGACGCAATAATATCGTTCATTATAAATAACATATCAAGCAGGAAAATAAATGAACAACAGTTTTAAAATAAGATTGTTTTCCAGTAAATAATAATAAGAGCAGTATTTGAACGCTGTTATATATGTGTGTATATAAACCAGGAAATGTTCGGTTATTCAATGTTGACCTTCATCCTGCGTTGACGTCATAAAATATACGAACAAACGACAAAGAAGGAGCTACAATAAAACGAAGATGCATGGATAAAACAGCGAAACGTACAGAGGAGATGAGATGTAACACGAGAATAGCAGCAGCAGCAGCAGGAGAAGAAGCAGGCGCGAGCGAAATTGTGACGTAATATGAAAATATTTAAATATACTAGTTTATATTGTTTAAACTTATTATAAATAATATAATTATTTTATAAAAAATTGCAGCTTATAAATGATTGAATATTGTAGCAGTATTTTTTGGTGGAGTCGCCAGTTGTGTAAAGGTAAATTAATTATAATAATAATAAAATTGGGCCGATATGCAATACACAACAACCACATACAGAGACCCATGGGTTGTATTTAACCTCTGGCCGACCTTTTGAGCGGTTGTTTAAACAGCGCTTGCGCGTAAAAACACTGAAATAAAACAAGGTCAAGTTTGACAAGGTCGCGTTCGCGTCGCGACGCCACTCATACCGATATACACCTTTCTCTATCAGACACATTCACTCCAGCACAACATTGTTGAATAACTGCGAGTGTTATGCGAGATCGGGAAATTCTATTACAACTTTGCATAGAGATATAAAGAAAATAATTAATTTTTTTTATACATACATACATACATATATAGTTAAACAAAAGATATTTAAATATATTTGAATCATTCAAATAAGGATTATTTGTTTTTTACTTATTTTTAATTTCTTGTATTTGTCGAGGAAAATAAAGTATGTAAACAAGATTTATTGATTTCTTGTTTTTAACGTTCAAATTAAATATGAATTTATTTTTCCAAACTAAATAAGAAAATTAATTTAAAAACAAAAAAAAAGAAACGAATCTTCAAGGTTCATAAATGAAAAATTTGCATTTATAACTAAATAAATAAATACTTAAATGTTAGATAAAAATCCTTTAGAAAATATCTAAAAATAAATATTGAAGGTGTTTTCATTGTGGCAGTAATTTAATCCACTCCGAAGATGGGCAGAGGTGAGAAGGACATTTTTTTGTGCGAAGTATAATATTCATGGTCAAATTCATGTAAATAATCATCATTGTTTTTTCACTTTTATATAAGTCATATTTATAATATATTTATTCTTTAACTATGACGACGTTTACATTTAAAAATAAACTATTTATCATTTTATAATTCATTTGATTTTAAATTGTAGTGGAAACTGTCCAAATAGTAACGAACACGGAAATAATCATTTTTACGAAACATAAATAATAAAAATGGATGGCAAGTTCTACAAATTAAACTTAAATAAGGAGTTTTTATTTTAAGTCGAAATAAACAAATATACAGGCAGATAAGGGTGAACTCCAAAATAAATGCATTTTATAATTTTATAAATTAAATTAAAACTGATATATGTATGTAGCGCATCAACAATAAATAAGTAAATCAATTAAATCCCTAATTAAAAAATAAATAAAAAGTGTAACCCTCACCCTACCGCCCTTACCTTGCCCTAGTTTCAATGAACTATTTTTATTTTCTCTTAAACGAAAAGTGCGCATAGCTAGTAGCGTCTCCTGCGTTCCCGTACCGCGGAATCATGATTCGCACAATGCCATAGCAGTTATGGACCAGCCGAACATGGGTTCAAGTTCAAGGTTACAAAACGCGAAGGTGACACAGCGAGATTGCAGCGTCATTTTATATATGATGCGCGATAATTTTAGCCAATAGGACATGGCTCATATTTCAAATGTATCTTGTATGTATGTATTTATTCTATTGTGTTGGGACTATACATATAATGTAATTCATGTACATATGTATGTACAGTACAATATATACACACATAAATAAAAAGATTTATTCAAAACAAATTTTATAAATAACTAAAATTAAATGTTTCCATTAAAAGATTGTAATGTTTACAAACATATTTTGTAACTGCAATATTGCGCAATATAATAACATATATTTACGTTTAAAATAGATCAACCCTTGAAAATTTTATCAATTGCTTTAATTTTCGAATTGGACGATTTAAATATAATAAGATAAAAATTAATGCATTGTTTTATAATTGTTATCAAATTATTTTTGTGTAATTAAGAGAAATATTTTTATGATTATTTCATAATTAGTTTGGGTACATTTTGGTAGTTGTCTTATGTTTGGAAATAAGAAAATGGTGCACCTTAGCTGTAGGCATTTTAATTTGATTTACAGTTAAGTTAAAATGGTTGTAGTTAAGTAGGTATATTATTATATATTTTTTAAAGTTCCTTTATTTGTTAATTTTAATTTAATTTCAGTTTTTATTTTGTTTATAAGTAACAGATATAATTATTTTAACTAAATATATTTTATTACCATGGTTTTACCGAAAAATTCGTTTCAATTATGTATAAATCATATTTAAAAAATATAATTCATATAAAAAAAAATTCTGAATTGCAATGTTATTTAACTAATATAAANAATATAGAGAAAAAATAATATAGGAAAACCACTAAAAACATTTAGGATAACCTAAAAAAAATAATAACATATATTTCAAGAAATAAAAATGCATATTTTTAAAAATATTTTATTAAACAATGTTAATTATTAATTTATTTTTGGTAGAATTTTCTACCATATTTTTTAAAATTTATTGTTTTATTTTTAATAAATCAACTATCTTTTCTTCGAAGTCATCTTTTTACCGCCTCCACCTTTTTTACGTCGACCACCTAATTTTTTCTCTTTCCGTTTTTGTGCTCTTGTATCTTTTTTCATTCGAGGATCAACAACTTTATATTGACCTTTAACACCAGCTGGACGATGCGCCCTTTTACCTGAAATATTATGTTTCTTTGCGACAACGTAAGTAACCTCACGTTTTGGTTCGGCTTTAGCTTTTTTGTATAACCTATAAGAATTTATTAAATTTAATGATAATTTTATGTGAATATTATTAGCGTGTAATTACTGTTTAATTTGTCTAGCTTTTTCCCGATCGCCCATATCAGCATTTTCCATAAGTGCTTCAACCTTTTTCTTTGCGCGTTCTAATTTACGTAAAGCACGTTTCTTCTTTCTAGCTTTAGCTTCAATTACTTTTTTAATCGGACGAACATTTAATTCTTCCATTCGTTTTGAATATTCATCAACTAATTCCTATAAAATTATTTAAGTTTTAAAACTGTTAATTGTCTTAAATCAATTAAAAATTACTTTAGGTACAGGAGCTTCTTTTCTCATATGTTTCTTTTCATCGTCTGTAAACCAATCAGGTAAATTCGTGTCGTTAAAGGCATACCGATTCCACGCAGCATCAATTAAATCACGTTTAGCTTTTTTAGAATTAACCATCATTGCACCTAACGCTAATTCCGACTCAGATAACGACCTTTTACCTTTAATTTTTTTACCTGCATCTATAATAAAATCCAATCAAATGTTTAACTTATAAAATTATTATTTTTTAAATGTTATACCTTGACTAACAACTTCAAAACCATCTTTCTCGGTTTTATTATCAACATTATTTTTACGCATTTCTTCAATATCATAATCACTATCATCAGATGAATCAGAATCTGATTCATCAGATTTTTCAACTTTTTTCGATTTTTTAATTTTAGTTTCAATATCATTGTTATCTTCGCCTAAAATAGTAGCACCTTTCTTTTTATATTCTTCAACCATTTTATCTAAATCATGATCTTCGTCGTTCTCATTTATTAAATTTTTAAAAATATCTCGTTCAAACCAAAGTTCAGCTTTATGTGCCTTTTTTTGTTGTTTATTTCGATAATCTAAATCAGTAATTAACGGATGTGATTTTTTATTTTTTTCTGTATTTTTAGCTGTTTCCTCATCAACATCACTTTCTTCAGATTCACTTAAACCTAAACCTTCTTTAATTTGTTCTTCTTCCTCATCAGATTCCATTTCTAATTCACTATCAGAATCTTTATAATATAACCCCGAACTATCTAAACGAGTAGATTCTTTATCATATTTCTCAAATTTCGGTTTAGTTGTTTCATCATCTGATTGATCCGATTCAGCTAAAATATCTGGAGTTTGTTCAATAACTCCCGTTAAATCAGTTTTAGATTTAATATCTTTCAAACTAAACATTTCATCATTTTCCATAGTTGGCCCATCGTCACCTTTTAAAACCATTTTTAAATTTAACCGATCATTTAACTTTTTACGTTCTTTATTTGCGCGTTTTTTCTTTCGTTTTAATTCGCGTAATTCTTCGTCTTTTAAATCCGCGATTTGTTTATCAATAGCTTCATCGTCTAAGTCATCTTTAGATTCAGTGTCAATTGGTTTAATTGTTGTTGCACCCTCTGTTTCATCGTCTTGTTCCGTGATTTCATCTTTTTCTTCAGGTTTAAATTCCTCGTGGAGCGCTTTCCACCATGTTAATAAAAGACGCAAATCTTTTCGACCAAGTACTTTAATATCTTTACAACACTCTTTAATTTCTTTTGTTGTTTTTGGATGATTTTCTATTTCATCGTTATCAAAAATAATCTATAAAGTAAATTAAATAATGTAAAATTTATTTTTATAATTTATTAAATTAGTTTGAATACCTCTGAAGCATGTTGCAGTGCTTCAATACCGTTGGAAGATTCAATAAAAGTAGAAACGGGTAATTTATGATGTAAAGTATAATCATTTTCAGGGTAGCCTTCAGCTTTAGCTTTTCGTTGTTTTTCTGGGTGGTAAACATTTAATTTATTTTGTGGTTCAATATCCAATTCTTGGAAAACATATTTCGGGTCCATAAATTTTGGATCAATTTTATCTGGCGCAATATAATATTGACAAACAACGAAAATTTCAGCTGATTCTGTTCTCGAAGCTTGTGGTTTAGTGGCATGTACTTTTTTAAATAATTGTTTAAACACCCAAATTAATGGATGATAATCTTTCGAACGGAAAACTTTTGTAACAAACCACCCACCGCCGCGCAAAAATTGCGTGGCTAGTTTTAAAGCGCTCAGAGTTAAGCATGCCTGTTGGTAAGAGTCATGAAGCCAATTTTTACCAACGTTAGGCGCGCCGTCATGTAAAACTACATCGGCTTTCCATGTTTTCAGCTCCCGCGTAATTGCTGTTCTGCATTTTTCAGTTGTAATATCCTCTGTTATACTTATACATCCAGGTATAGCTTTAATAGGAAATAAATCTATACCAAGAACGATGCTCGAAACAGGCATATTTTGTTTCGCGACTTGCATCCAACCGCCGGGGGCGGCACACAAATCGATACATACTCGAGATCTTTGTAAAAATTCAAATTTACGATTTAATTGTATTAATTTGAAAGCAGCACGAGATCTGTATCCTAAAAACGATTTCAATTAGGACCTTTTATCAAATTAAAACGTAAATGATTTTATTTACCTGTCTCTTTAGCTAATTGATAATATTTATCTTTACGCTGTTTTCCAATTTTTGCCTTTTTACCCATTTTTATTGTTTTAAATCACATTAAAAATAAAATACACGTGCTGTATTTACGCTACAGCATGTTTCTTGTAAAAATGAAAGAATTTTTGTTATTATGTTGGTATTATTGAAATATGTAATGTTAATTATTTATTAATTTTAATTAGTATTTACTCCTATAATACTTTGTTTATTAATAAGATTATAGTTTGATAAGAAGATTTATGAAAATAGATTTCACTTTAAGTGTTAATAACAGTGTCGTTTCACAATAAAAATTCAGTAAAAATGTATTACTTTTGAATAATGTATAATTATATTTAAATAATCATTCGGCTAGAAGTTTCAAATTTTTATTCACCGATGAGCGTAAATTTAATTCACTTGTCAGCCAAACTTACATGACGCATGAAGTATGAATACAATGCGATAAATAGATTATTTTTA